>CABIKL010002277.1:0-12967 GCA_902196195.1 Aptinothrips rufus
CCCCCCCCCCCCCCCCCCCCCCCCCCCCGGTCCCTGCCGGTATGGCTACTCAGAACGATGACAATATATTCGCAAAGTGCGGTCATTGACGCTCACCATTACTCCAGCGCTTGCTGCTGGTGTACACGTCAAACGTACACTTTTTTGTTGTCGATAAGGATAAACCTCGAAAAGCTAGCCTCTACCTGTCTAGAGTCCTGCCGGCTGTCGCTCCCACATTTTAATGCCAACCAAGCAAACTCACAGACCAGGAACTCTCTCAATAATTTAATAAATTTACTTATTCATGTGTACTCTGGCAAGGAGTGTTGGAGTAGGTCTTGTAGGTTCAATACTCTTTGAAGCCTTTGCTTCCCTATCTCGCCCTCTGCCTATGGCCAATGCAACATTCAAAATACCTGAGTGTTTCATACTACTGGATTTTTGTTGAGGTGGCAAATTTATGTGCCTGGCAATGCTGCTGAACATAATTTTGTTTGTGGACTCGATTGTGTAGTAATTTTGTGTGTGTGTGTTTTGTTTTTGTTTCAGCTTACAAGTTTCAAGAAAACCTCCTAAAAACAATGATCCAAATTGAAAATACATTTTTTGCCCTGGGAGAGTCATGCACGAGGAATTGTCTGATTATTTGCGATCGTGGTGCCATGGATGCAAGTGCCTGTAAGTACTCAATCTCTTCAACTACTCTATAGTCTTAAATTCCATTTGAATCTAAAATTTTCTTGCTTTACGAACTCTGCTTGTTACATCCCAGCCTCATCGTCTCTAGCTGTACAGATATTTCCTTATCAGTGATCGCATTAACATAAAACATAAAATAATACCCAATGTCATTGCTTCCATGCACTGCTGTGCCATCGTCGCTGTTCTCATTTGCTTTTGGCTTTACGTAAAATCAGATGGTAAGACGCTGGCATGGTCAATGATTGTTTCTTTAACAGTGGTGTGGGTGTTGCAGTGCTCTTCATAATTGAATTCGAATTTATTTTTTGTGTCATGTATTCCTTTCATTGTTAAATGTCTGTTAGCTTTAGATTATTGATTTATGAATTGCGAATCTGTCAATATCTTTCTATGTTTGAGTGAAGGTACAGTGGTGCTATGTTTTCTCCTCATATATTAGTTTACTTTTTACTACAATGGTTTAGGGTGCTTAATTTCAATCTCTTAGTAGCATTTAGATTTGTATGTAACATTCCGAAAATTTGTAATAATTTATAACTGATTATATTGAAGATTTATATTGTTTTCTACATTTTTGTTGCAGTTATATCAACAGAAAAATGGGAGCATATGCTGGCATCGAACGATCTGAACTCAGTGGATTTAAGAGACAACCGATATAACCAGATTATTCATCTTGTCTCTGCTGCAAATGGCGCTGAGGATTTTTACTCAACGGAGGTAAGGTTCATACCAGTGGCTTTCTTCACATTTTATTTCAGTTTACTCGATTTATATCTAACCATGAGATTACAACTCTCAAACATTTCAGGACCATGTGTGCAGGAGTGAAGGTGTAGAAATGGCTAGAGAATTGGACTACAAAGCTGCAGCTGCTTGGGTTGGACATCCATACTTTGATGTCATTGACAACTCCACTGACTTTGAAACAAAAATCTGTCGTATGATATCAGTATGTTTGTTTCTAACAATATTCATTCTTGCATTGTGTTTTCTTCCTTTGTTCATTTGTTTTATGTTTTCTTTTTCTGTTTTAGAGTATCTGCCAGAAGCTGGGTATTGATGTTGGTGATCGTCTCCTCACTAACTCTCGAAAGCTAAAATTTTTGGTGAGAGGTCCCCTGCCCTCAGACTCGGACTTCCCTCCATTCCAAGACTTCGATGTTGTTCATAACTATCTTCAGTCCAACACACCTCAGCTGCAAGCTCGTCTGCGCAAACGTGGTCAGAAAGGTACAGATAATAGTTAAGAAGTGAAATCCCTAAAAGATGTGAACGATTGATGGATTCTAAATGATTTCTTACATGGTGCAATTCTTTGTCTTGAAGGTCATTGGAGTTACATTCATACAATTAGAAAGCCAAAGCTGCGAGGGCAAGTTGTGGAAGTTAAGACTCAGCTGACTCATCGTGATTATATCAACATGCTTGCACAACGAGATGACTGTCATTTCACCATTTTTAAAAAAAGGCGTTGCTTTTTGATCAACAACCAATATTTTCAATTGGATATTTACCGTGAACCAAGTCATCCCAGGTAAGAGACACATGTTGATTAAATCATGGAAATACTTTCATTATTATTCCATGTGATGCAATATTTATATTTTGTCAGATGCAAAGGGTTAGTTCTATTGGAAACCTACACAGCATTGGACTCAATTGAGAACACCTTGCCTTCTTTTCTCACTGATGTTGTTGATGTCACTGGAAACCCAGCCTACTCAATGTTCAACCTATCGTTGAAGGAGGAATGGAATGCAACAAATAAGTTTTGCCATGGATTGAAAGGTAAAAGTTCAGCAAACAGCTCACCCTATGGAGTATGCTGTCCTAACTGCCAATAAAATTTTACCTTCAAATCAAACATTTTTCCTCTTGCATTAATATCATTCCTTGTGCTCTTCTTGAACATGTCAGTACTACATTTCACTGTGTAGTAATAAACTTTCTCCTTAATGCAATTTAATGTGCATTAAAACACCCCAAGTTTAGTTTCTACATCCGTTTAATTATATAAGTCTCTTGCTTGCTTTTTCCCTCTCTTTTTCCATTTCATACATATTCAAGTAGTTTGGTTTTGAGGTGACAATGTCTCTGAATTATATCTAACAAAGAAGGGAAAGCTTGAAACAAGAGGCATTAAATTGGGTCAGTATCATTCACACAATGAGGCCAACTTTATTGGGGTTTGAATATTACTTACATTGTAGTAGGTAAAAATGGTTAGGCACTAGTGCTGATCTGGAAACGGTATTTTGTTACCAGATGAAGCAAGCGGAAAGAGCTGACGTGTCTACTCTTGTCTCTTAGCAGGTATGCTGCTAATCATAGTGCTTGTCTTGCATTTGTTTTTTGTAGAGGCTTTCTTAAAGAAATGAGCTCTGTTGTTGGCCTGATTGCACACTGATATCTGCCAATGTGTTGTTTTTCGTTTCTTTTTTTAAACTGATTGTTTATTAGATCAATGTTATAACCAAATGTCTTTTTTTGTACTGTGTTTTTTTTTCTTGTTTTTAATAATGCACCTCTTTTTTTCTTTCTAATTTTTTTACTTAGAAAGTCTCACTACACTTCCTTCACAAAGCATGTACAAAATATTAGCAGTTAAGAGTTCTCACTACCTTTTTATAATCTGTTCTATACACATCAGATTTTAACACATCAAAGGAATGTGACGATTTTTTTGATTTTTTTTTGGGGGGGGATGGTAATTTATGACAATTATGAACTAGAAATTGTATTTTTTCATATACAAAATTAATTCAAGTCTTAAGAATTTTAGCATCACAGATCTTGAAGACTGATTCTGATATAAAATGATCTACCAATTTGATATTGGTTCTCCAAGCTGTTCAAAATGAACAAAATTTGAAATTCTCTTCAGTTATCATTTTTTAATCAGGAATTTCTTTTGAGGGTCTAGAGTAAATGTAGCTCTAAACGCTTCTACTTAAATATTTTGTAAAGTAATCTTCCTGTTGAAGATTAGTTTTCTTGTTAGCGTGCTTGCCTGTCCCGAAATTTCTTATGTTTGCTCATTCTAACAGGTCTATTTATTGACATTTCAGATTGTGAAAACAAGAATGGTTCTGTTGAGCCACCTCCCCTGAATATCAATATCCAAACCACATCAACTTGTGGAAAAGATAAAAACAGCAGTATTTCGAAATGGATTCATACTGCCGCTCATATCAATGGTATTCAAAACGATGTTGAAAATGGAAACAGCACTCAAAATTGCACCCACAACAGTGCGTTGAAAAGTTCAAATGATGCTTGTATTAGTCTCTCAAATGGGATTTGTAAGACTGCAACTAATAATGCTGGCTGTAATGGGGATTCAAGTATTTCCTCAATCATGCATCTGAAGATCGCTGAAAATGGAGAGAATTCGCCTAAGAAGATAAATGGTGTGAGTGGTCAGATAGCTGTGTCTAGTAGCTAGTTTTGAAAGAGATATAAAATGTATATATAATTTGTAGAAGGTGATTAGTAGTTCATATTTGTGATTATGCTTTTGCTCTCACAGGAGTTGTAGACTGCTCAAAATGTCCTTAAAGGAAAAGTGATTTATTAATATCAGTAGAGCTTAGGCTCGATTACTTATTTGTCTTGTTTTAGAGCTTAACAGTATTGACTTGTGGATAGGTCTGTGCTTTTATCCTACTACAAATGATGCGTCTTATGTGTCTAGCTTCTTATGAACTCTGTTAGGGTTGCAGCTTCATAATTGGTTTCATGAATGAGCTGTTACTATTCTGTTTTTGTGATTCAGCACCAGAAATCAGTTATGTGATGAGTATAGCCAATGAACCGTTTTTCTTATTTTCAATTTTCAATGCTTTTCTGAAATTACAAACAGTAACACATGCAAACACAGCCTCCATGATTTATATTTTTAAGTGCCATACAGATGATAAACTTTGGAACCAATAAGGATTTTCTGAAATTCTGAATAATTGTTCTATTTGAAACACATTAACACATTCAGTGCGGCGTGGCCGTATAGAGGTCACATCCCAGCTACTTTTCGGGGCTCCCACACTGAATGTGTTAAAAGGGGCAACATGCCACAAAGAGCTTACATAGTGCCTTTCTATACAGCAATATAAATTTTAAGTTAAGGAAGTTCTATGAAATAACACTATCATGTATTTTCGGTCTCTTATCTTCTTAAATTTATTCTTTGTTAAGTAATTTGAAAATATACAGTATTCCTTAATCAACAAAGTGTAAAAGGGGATGTGGCCTGTCTTGCACTTTCTCTCCCTCCTCAAAAAGCTGTTTTTTTGTGACTTTCTGGATATGGCGAGAAAATTTTTCAGCAAAGTGAGAATTTTGCTGAGCTTTTTTTTTTAAAGATATTCATGGCCAATTATTAAAGTAAATATTTTCTTTTCACGACTGGAATCATTATGATGAATCTCAATTTGATAGTGACATTTAACTAGCAAGTTCCATCTGTCACCCGTTTCATTCCTCATTATTGGGCTCCCTTTTGAAGGTTTCCCACTAAACTACTGAGTGATATGATATGGAAGCTTTTGACATGCTGTATTGATTCAGTTGACATGATTCACAATTTTTATTTCAAAATAAGGGAACAGGAAGTTGCACCATTGTGGCCATGTGATACAAAATTATTTCTTCCTTGAAGGGATTGTTCATATTTGTTGCAATGCACTCCATCTTCATGAAATCCTGAGATAGGAGGAAGTCATTCGACGAGCAATTATAGCTTTTAATGTGGCTATAGTGCAGAACAATTCATTTTGTCTGATCCGTGATGTTGCCTGGAGTTTGTAGATCTCACCACAAACATGTGGAACTAGTCCAGGAACTGAGTCAGGGATATTAATGAACCATTTCAAGGTTTTGATTGAGAACTAGGTGTAAGTTGTTTTGTGATAAAATATGGAGTGGCGAGAATTTTTTAAACGTACCTGCTATGATGGACTCTACTTAGCGGGACCAGCAATATGGGAGCATGAAATATCCCAGTGTGCATGTGGTTTACAAAACCAATTCACAACAAATCAGTATTTTGCTACCGTTCTGTTATGCCTTTTCAGAGTCTCTTAAGTTCATCTTTGTAAATTTATTTTAGTACCTTCCTTTTTTTAATTCTAAATCAGTACTGTAATAAAATGTACTTAATTTTCTCTTTTAAATTATTAGTATTGTAATTTTTAGAAATTCGGAATGAGCAGGAACTTCAGTCTTGATACAGGTATTCTGTCTCAGCTTTTGCAATTACAAGGTGAATTTTTCTTCTAGCATAATTATTACTTTAGACCTAGTCTGTTCGGCCTTTCTACTTTTTCATTTGTTTCAACTGGTAACAAATTGTATTCACCTGCAGAACATCTTTCTCTCTTTTATATGATATACTTGAATAAATCAACCTAAGATCTGTATGCAGAATCGCTTACATTGTCTTGTTTTCTCTCTACTACACTTCCTCTGATTGTTTGGCAGTTTCTTGGATCGTACATTTGATATGGCAAGTTCTTTGTGAATTAATAAGAGAAAATTTTATGGGAAAAACTTGTATTTAACATTAACACCATACATGTTAGCAAGCTGTAGTTTTCCTGATTCAAATATCATTTTGTTCAACAGATGACATTAAAGACAACTATTCAACATGAAAACAGTCACTGTAGGGACAGCACAAACACACAATTCAGTAATAATGCTTGTATCATGCATCAACAAACAAAATGATAACATATCTTTAACCTTCTAAATTAGAATGGATGAACATAAATATTACAAAACGGAGTCAATACTAAATGGCAGATGAACATAAAGTGAATCACAATCAACAGAAAGAGTTATATCATTTTGTTGTTGAACAACACATCATTTCAAGAAGCACTGGAGAAAAGTGACAATGTAATTTAAAAACATAAAATTCGGATGCTTCACAGTGCTAATCCAGAACAATCACAGCCAGGTGACAGCGTCACTTAACAATCTGAACTTTACATTTCAAGAAAAATTTCATTCATAAATATTGAATACATGAAAGGTCACACATTACTCCATTCATTTACACATTTTCTCTCAAATTTAAGGATATGTATTTCAGTCAGTGAGATCATACTTCGTCCTGAGTTGGTCAACCATAAACTTCTGCACTTCCTTAAGATACATTGAACATTGCCTGCAAATGAACATGAGCAAATTTCAATTGACAATTTTATTGAAGATGATGCCATCTCAATGAACTTGAAACACTGACTAAAAATACCATAAATATAAAATTTCTCTTGACTATGAAATGATGGGCATTATTGCTACTTGTCAGTAGAATAAATCATTTCCTAAAATTCACTATAAAACATTCAAAATTTCACTTAATGTTTCCAAGGGTTTTCTTTAACTCTTTGCTTTTTGAACATATTCATAACTTTTTTGCCTGGCACCAATGTCTGCGTCAGACCTGGTCTCTTTTTCCGTTTAGCTTGTCCTTCCTCGCCTTCGTCAGAGTCATGGTCTGAAGACCCTCCATCAGGGATGTTCTGCCCAGAAACATTCCCAGAAAATGAGCTAGTCTGGGGAGTAGACTGGTGAAGATCTGAGTCATGTGCAAATTTACAATTGTGGCCAAATCGACATCTGCCTTTCCGGTAATTCCAACAAATTTGCTTGCCATTGATGAAACGCACTTCATCTTTACTTGGGACCATTTTAACATGCTTCTCTAAAATGGCTTTCTTGGCTATTTCAGCCTCTACATATGGATTAAGGAATACTGAATTTTTGGACGTTGGCCCATGGGCGAAGTCAGGCTTTGGTAGCGGAACCTTCGATGTCGGGGATGAAACGTCATGTCTGAAAAGAATTTGGAAAACTCATTTTATCGCTAGAGAATCACAAACTTTGTCACACAAGATTATGAATACAAAAAAACTGAAGATGGTAAAAGGATCTTATTTGGGAGCTCCATTGAGTTATAGTCGTTGTCATCACTGATAAAAAATATCATCTGAGAAAGAAAAAGAATTCCAATCCCGTGATTGACAGAAATTGTTTATTCCAACTCATGAGGTATCCTTCTGTCAAAGAAGGTAAAAGTTTAATACGATAACCTATGATAAATCTCACCCGGAAGAGGCCTCGTACTCCGATTCACTTTCATCTTCAGATCCAGAAGAAGATGATCCATAATCAGCAACGAGGGATGACATTGCTATTGAATGCTAATGGTGCTCCGAGTCCAATAAAATTACAAACATTAAAACCGAACTCATAAGTCGCCTCTTACCGGATCATGCAGCAGCAAAACAACAAGAAACAAAAACATAAACCTAAACAGACGACCTGTAGTTCCGTCTCGGTCGTTAGGAGCGCCACCGGGGCCCCAAAATCGATGGTTGGTGCCGTACTGTGGGACGGTCTCAGAATGTGGTGCGTCTGCGTCGTCTGCAAGGAGTTTGTTTGTGTACTTCTAACCTTTATGTGGCCAGTATGCGGCAAACTAGAACTTCATGCTTGAAAGTAAGAAAATGGCTTTGACAGTTGCTAGACAAGGATGTAACTTTGCAAAACGTGGGGCGGTAAGTAACTGGCTTTTTAACCTGTTAATATTTTTTTTGAGATTTTATTTTTTGCTCCAACACTAATTATAACAGATGTGAACTCTTTAATTTTTTTTGTATTATCTTGTTATTTACTTGTCATTATTCATTCATGTTGTTTTTTTTTTTCATCAGGCATTATTAAGGACAAAACATGTTTTCAGAATCATGGAAGTTTCTCACAGGTCACTTCGAAGGTTCTCCAGTTCGACCCCCACAGCATGTACAGCTTCATTTCAGAAAGATAACTCTGGATTTGTTGGTAAGAAAATGTCTATTTGAAGCTCTCTATGGTTGAATGGCTAGATTGGAAGCTGGATAATTATTTCCTTTAACATTGTTTAACAAGGTGATGTCAGCAGCTACACTACTCGGTCACATACCTGCGGTGATTTAAGACGTAAGGATGTAGGATTGACTGTATGTCTTAAGGGATGGATCCAGTATGATCGCAAGAAGTTCTTAATTTTGAGAGATGCATATGGAACAACTCAAATTATTTTAGATGGTCTTGTGAGTTGATAGTAATACAATCATACTTCATACAATAATTTTCTTTGCTTCCTATATTGTTTTCTGTATCCAAATTTTTGGGGCGCTTTAATTTCAAATACAGGGAGAAGAAATGCAAAAAATTGTGGACTCTCTCACCCTAGAGAGTGTTGTTGAGATACAGGGAGAAGTCATATTACGTCCAGAGGATCAAATCAAACATGTGCGTACTCAACTTTATTTTGTTATCTTTCTCTTGATTTACTATTCTGATGTATCTGATATTCTTCCAGAGCTTGGCAACAGGAGAAGTTGAGGTGAAAGCTTCTAGTATTGCCATTCTAGGTGCAGCTCCAAATCAAATGCCTATGTTTATAAAGGGAACTAAACTTGTAAGTGTTTATTGAATTTCAGTCTTGAACTTATAATTTTTATTTTGGTTTCCATCCTTGAATTCTTAGCTTAACAGTTTTTCTCCAATTTTGACAAACTAAATAGCCTACGGAGAAGCTTAGGATGCGCTATAGGTATCTCTACCTTCGATTTCCTCATATGCAGAAAATGCTTCGATTACGCTCTCAGCTTATTCATTCTATGCGAGAATTTTTAATTCAGAAGCATTTTGTGGATGTGGAAACTCCAACTTTGTTCAGAAAAACTCCAGGGGTAAATATAATGTTGCAATGTGGGTAAGTAATGCTGTGGAATTGTCCACTTTTGTTTCGTTCTTAACTCAATTGTATTAATGTGCTAGGGAGCTCAGGAGTTCATTGTGCCCACACAGAGCCCAGGTCTGTTTTATTCTTTAGTGCAATCTCCACAACAATTCAAACAGTTGTTAATGGTGGGTGGCGTGGACCGCTATTTCCAAGTTGCTCGTTGCTACAGAGATGAATCAGGTCGTTCAGATCGGCAACCAGAATTCACACAGGTAGGGTAAAAATAATATGCACTTTTTCTACATTTTTTCACCAACCATGTGGACAGTAGAGTGACTTGCAATGATGACTCGTTATTTTTTTTACCATTCCTAGCTGGATGTAGAGCTATCCTTCGTTAATCGCGAAGGTGTTATGTCACTCATTGAAGATCTTCTGAAATTCTCTTGGCCATCTGATCTCGGTCAGCCAAACATCCCCTTCCCTCGTATGACATACCATGATGCTATGATAAATTATGGTTCTGACAAACCTGATCTTCGCTTTGATAGCAAAGTATGACTTCGTTTGATAGTGTGCTTCTTTTTCTCCCATTTTTTCTTCGTTTGTTCTTAATTTCTCTGACACCTCTGAATATTTTGCAGATTTATGATGTGTCTCATTTGCTTTGTCCACGTCAATCACAAAATCAATTTAAGAAATTATCTGCAAAAACGATTCTTTTCCCAAAATCTGCTGTAAGTTTTCTTTGTAAATTACTTAAATTTATCATTTGTATTCAATCACTTATTTTTATCCCCTCAATTTTTTTCTAGCATATTTTGAGAAAAGATCAGTGGGGAGAGCTAAGAAAAGAATTAAATAATGATTTTAACATGTTGCAATTATTCCTAATCCCAGTGAAACAAATCAGAGACATAAAATCCTCATTGCAAAACATATTGTCTTCAGAGGAAATAGATAAAATTATTGAGGAAATAAAGCCACTGAAAGATGATCTATTTGTGTTTTGCTTAGGTCCAGATATTGACGTGGTGAGGATTTTGAAACTTCTTTGTATACAAGCCTCATTCTGAGTTAAGATCTTTGGTTAATGGAGTACTTTTCATTGCATTTTCAGCTCAAAATGCTTGGTTTAGCAAGAGTGCGGATTGCTGACTCTTTGGAAGCAAATGGTTGTTCTGTGAGAGATAATCATAATAATATTTTGTGGATTGTTGATTTTCCTCTCTTTGAAGAAGATGGAAATGGTAATCTATTGTCAGCTCACCATCCTTTCACACAACCTCATCCAGATGATATACATTTGCTTGATTCTGAGCCTTTAAAGGTCCGTGGGCTGCATTATGATTTAGTTCTCAATGGATCTGAGATTGGTGGTGGATCTATTCGTATCTCACATGCTCAGCTCCAGAAGCGTATTCTTCAAGACATTTTGCAATTGGATGTAAGCACCTTGCAGCATTTACTGGATGCCTTGTCTCTTGGCTGTCCTCCGCATGGTGGTATTGCATTGGGTAAGCTATTTTTTTCCGTCATTGTTAATGAATGAATCTCCACAACCTGAAAAATTATTGACTTCCCTTTGCAACTCTCCTAAGGTTTGGATCGCCTAGTTTCCGTTATATGCGGTACGAATTCTATACGTGAAGTTATTGCCTTCCCTAAAGGCCTAGAAGGGAAAGATCCTATGGCAGGAGCACCTGCACTCCTTACTGCAGAGGATGCTAAAGTTTATCAGTTACCGTACAGTTTAGATAAAAAGATGTAATAATCATGTTCTACGATAAATGTGTCAAGTGTGATGCAAATAAAAAATTATTATCCTCACAATTTTGTTATTTGGAATCTTTGGTCCCTAAGAGTAAAATTAGGATTACAAGTGAAAAACTGAATAATTTGAAGCAGAAAGTTCAAGCCTTTAGGCTTCAATCATACTTCAATAAATAAACTATTTATTTTTAACAGTAGTATACAAAATATCTCCAATTGAAGAACTGTATTAATTACATTCATTGAAAGGTTCACATCACTTTTAACACAGGATTATTTTATCCATATCAAAATCTTGTAAAAGCGTATTACATTCCATGACGACTTTTGACAATGCTTCACATCAAAAGCCTCAAAGACTTGGAAATTCCACATAATACACACATAACATAGCTTTGGCACTTGAAAATCCCAGAGGCAGTCTGCTTGATAAGCTCCTAAAGTAGCTTAAACATCCTCAAGAGAGGAAGAAGCATTTCATAAAAAATATTCACTAATCTACCTTGTCTTCTCGTGAAGGTAACAAGCCTGGTGTTGTTACGCGAATTCTTCTCGGGGGTGAGAATATCCCTCTATTTCTCTCATCATTTCACTCTGAGGGAGTGAGTTTGGTGAGACTGCATTGTGGGTCATCCATAACGGACGTCCAAGTAAAATCTATCAGTTTTCTCCCACCCCCTTGTCCTGGAATGTTGGCTACCTTCCCCGTGCACTTAGACAGGCAGGCGGTCTGATTGGTCAGACTCCCCCACCCCCTATAGACACGGACGTCCTTTATGGATGGTCCCTCAGTCAGGTTCCTGTGAAGCCCTTGCAGAAGCAGTAGAGCTTCATGTGGTAGTCCGCGACGCAGGCGCTCTGCGAGCCGTAGCGGTTGACGCGGGAGACGGTGCCGGCCAGCGCCATGTCGTGGTGCTTGCCGCGCTTGACGGCGTGCGAGCGGACGCGTACCGTGGCCTCGAACAGAGCCCCGCCGGGCCGGGTGCGCAGCAGCAGCGAGTAGTCCGTCACCCTGGCCTGGCGCGCCGCGCCCACGCCCTCGGCGCGGCCCTGCTCCATGCGCGCGTCCAGCAGCCCCCCGGGGCGCGCCAGGCTCAGCCGCTCGCACTGCCGGTACCCCGCCAGCATCGCGTTGAGCCGCCCCACCACGAAGCGAGCCGCGCGCAGCGCGAGCGAGTTGTTGGTCGCCACGGGCGTGGACGAGTAGCAGGTGCACCTGCACAGGGAAGACCACGGTAAAACAACCTTGCACGCGGGAAAAATCCCTCGAAGGGGCTGTTCATAAACTACGTGACCGGTTTTAGGGGGGAGGCGGGTTAGCCTCATGTCACGGCCCTATCTTTAATACATGGTGAGGTTAGGTTAGATTGCTCACGTAAGGGGGGAAGGGGGTCAAAAAGTGGCCTAAAATTGGTCACGTTTTAATGAACTGCCCCTAAGCCTCGCTCTAAGTAGATTCTGGCACGATGTACCCAGAAACGAGAAAGAGTGGCTGAATACTTCCTAAGATCATTTTGAGCTTCTTTGAAATTAATCTCAAAATGACCATCAAAACTGTATTTTATTTGGTTTTTATTCTGCCTTTGGCTTTTAGATCAAGTTGCCCCAGCAGCTGAGGGCGTTTTTTTTTTTGTTTTTTTTTCCATGCATGCCCCATCCACCTGAGAGGACGATATAGGAGCTTGCCCACAGTTAGTACGGATGTGGACTGTGGGGCTGTCCATAAATTATGTAAGGCTCTGAGAAGGTAGGGGGGGGGGGGGGGGGGGG
>CABIKL010002278.1:0-12959 GCA_902196195.1 Aptinothrips rufus
TCGGAATGATCAGGAGGTTCCCCCTCCTAGAGGTTCCCCCTGAATTAAATTTATGAAAAATATTGAGATGTTCAAGTCTTTAATGAAGTTTATAATGCGAACTTATTTAAATGAAATTATTGAAATTTGGAGAAGTGGCCACCCTTTTTGAAAAAATTAATTTACCCATTATTTCGTATCTTCCATTTAATTGCATTAATTCAGTTGAATAAAATAATAACTATGATTATAATAAAAATAGTATTAAATGCATTTAACTTCATTTTCATGGAATAAGCTCGTTCTTCATGTGGGGCAGCTGGCTGGGGGTCGGCGTTGTCCCTGGGGCCACCGTCGGCTTCCTCCGGGTTGGCTTCGGCTTTCTCCGGGTCGCCATGCTCGTCGTCTTGTTGGTCGGCGGCCCCCATGTGCTGCACGAGCGTGGCCTGCAGGGCAAGGTTGGAGAGGGCTAGGGCCAGCGGGTTGCCCTGCTTGACTCCCAAGCTCCCGAGGAAGAACTCGGACAGCGGGTTGCCCTTCGCCCTCTCCAACCTTGCCCTGCAGGCCACGCTCGTGCAGCACATGGGGGCCGCCGACCAACAAGACGACGAGCATGGCGACCCGGAGAAAGCCGAAGCCAACCCGGAGGAAGCCGACGGCGGCCCCAGGGACAACGCCGACCCCCAGCCACCTGCCCCACATGAAGAACGAGCTTATTCCATAAAAATGAAGTTTAATGCATTTCATACTATTTTTATTTATTTTTTAATTTTTTTAATATAATCATAATTACGATTTTATTCAACTGAACTAATGCAATTAAATGTAAGATACAAAATAATGGGCCAATTAATTTTTTTCAAAAATGTGTGCCACTTCTCCATATTTCAATAGTTAAAGACTTGAATACCTCAATATTTTTCATATAATATATTTATTAAATTTAATACACGGGGAACCTCTAGGAGGGGGAACCTCTAGCCCCTACCCATTATTTTTCATCATAAAAGCAGCTTAAAGTAGTTGACATTTATTTATATTGTATTGCCTACATAATTTATAAATGTGTTTCATTTGTCATCTCACTTTTATTTATTGATTAAGTTTAGTGTTATATACTTGATGAACAAGCCATCAAAATCAATAGGCTACTTAATTTCTATTCATTGAACCCATCAAAGCCATCTTCGTTTCATACCTGGAACATTGAGAAAATATCTCCCCGCAATTAATCACAGTAGGATACTCTACATTGTCTTCAATCTGGAGTAAATGCAAACCAACAAGGATCTGTTCCTTTCCTTTGGAATTCGCCAATCTTTGATTTATCTTAAAAACTATTAACTGAGTGAATGTTTTTTTTTGTTTTTTTTGTTGTCTCATAAAGTGTTTTTATATGTTGTTCCACTCTCGTAGTAAAGACGGAGATGAACTGGTAGAATTGTTACACTAACAAGTGTATTTACAAATAGAATCGGAATCGTTGCTGAGATGTAAATATTGTACATTCGAATATCACTATAACAATTAGAATATTTCTCACAAATAAAATGTCTGGCTTTCATTATATCCTGATTACCACTTTACACAAATTGATAATACTTTCAAGAGTATACCTCTAACCGGTACGGGGAAGACAGGGAAGACCATGCGTGGACGCGGACCAATGGTTCAGCAGGACGCCGCAGCAGTGGCGCTGTCTAGTGGCCACCACCGCGATTACAAATTTCTTTGGCATCGAAGCAGCGGGGAACGAAGGAGCAGGGAACATAAGCACATTGTGCTCACAATAATGAATTTAGGAGCCCGAAACCGGTGGGCCTCTGGAGCAGACACATGTAACTTAAGTGCCCGACAAGTCACGCACTTTCGTAGTTGTGCTGCAGATACGCGTAGAGGATACACATCTTGTTCATACTTCAGTTGACAACACACAAAAACGAGAGGGATGTCACGAAAACATCATCGTCGTGAAGTCAAAACTTGTGGCGTTTCTAAAATGTCGAACTATATCCCATCATCGAGGTGACGATATCATGATCATGACGTCTGGTTACGCAAAGAGAACGCGAGGCTATCGGCCTCTTCTACACTAAGCAAGTTTACACGCAGCAGTTACACTGGCCTTAATTTTGGTCAGATCAACTCTGTCACTCTCCGTAAGACGGAAAGAGAGGGAACGAATGTAAGAGCGCTCGACTGACAGAGCGCTATGAACAGTGCCGTTATAATGATATATGAAAATGTCTTTTTTTGTCCCTATTCTAATAATAGGGGTCCAGATATTCCCAACAGATTTAACAATGTCAAACACAGGACAGATGCTAAAACATGAGTGGAAGACAGTTATCGCAGTCACCGGCCGTTTAAAATAACAGGTTAGGTGATCGGGGCGGTTTAGAAGAGAATAGAGCCGAAATTAAAAGAATATATGTTGTAGTAATGGACTTACCGATCGTTGATGATACATATTTTCACCAGCAGCCTATGTATCATTCCACTGTCCCAAGTGAGAAATGAGGTTAGTTTCGACGTCGAAACGACATCGAAATCGCAAAATCGATGTCGAAACGATGGCGAAACAATATCGAAATCGCAGAATCGATGTCGATTCGACATCGTTTCGATATCACGTTTGGTACAATGCAGCGCGAGAGATGATAACCCGTAAGTTTCACTTTCTGAAATGTGCACAATTTGAAACGTTCAAAATCAACCGGTTGGCCTGCAGGACACTAGGGGTGTATCTTTTTAAGCGCGAGTCCGGAGGGTCGGTCCGGTCGGTCGGTCAATCGACCGAGCGCCCGGTTTCTAGATTTCTGCGCTTTTCTCCGCTATCAGGCAAGCTAGGTCGTTGGTTTGAGCGAGCTGATTGTGCTTTTTGAAATAAAGAATCCAACGATGCCCTTTTCAATTAAATCGGACCATATGTAATGGAGAAATTCCAAAAAATGTGCAGATTTGTGTCTTTTCAGTTGATCCTGGCTGCACATTTCTGTCTTTATCTCCGTTATTTGGCAAGCTAAGTAGTCAGTGTGCGCGAACCGATTGTGCTCCATGAAATAAAGAATGGAGCGATACCTTTTTCAATTAAATCGGGCCAAGCGTAGGAAACGAAGCGAGTCACGTTACTTCTCTGATTTGTCAGCGACTACTTGAACTTAGAGCAATTATGGAAGTTTTACATGTGTAAAATATCGTGTTTTTTTTAAGTTCTAAAGCGCAATTTGTTTCGAAAGTGATAGAAAAATTCAACATTCTATGGAAGTGTGCACATGAAGGAATTCCCCCATCCCCCGCATACACATGCACCCTGTGCGAACTTTTTAACTAGTTGAATGCCATGCATTATAGATTGAGTGATTTTTCATTCGATGGATCGATTGCTATGTTAATAATGTGGGAAAATTTTTAAATTCAACTAACCACATAATTTTTTTTCTTTTTAATTCATTTTGGGTTGCCAATTGTAGTTTTGAACCTGCTCGGACATCCCGGCGACGGGCGATTTTCGTTCCACTTTTTGGTAATATCGTGATTTTTCTGGCTACTTCTTTGGACGCCACCGTCACAGTTAGTCTCGGGAACACCACTAACAGACTTACTGATTGTGAGGCTTGTACTTACGCGCCACTTCATTGGTGAATTAACCGACTGTACAACATGTTACCTTTTTATGATTAGGTTTTCTTTTAAGTTAGTGTAACTGATAGTTTCAAAACTGGAGATCTTACAAAACAATAAAGCAGCTTTAATATTAATCGCTTTAATATTGATTCCAAGCTCATACCTATAAGCACAAATAAACAAAACTAACATCTCTATCTCTAACGAGATTTTGAAACATCCTTTAAATCAATGCACAGCATGAAGAAAACAGCACGAAACAACCAATGAAACTATTATTTTATATTAAGTAATACAATTTTCACACGAAAGAGAATAGTACATTTAATGGTCACTCCACTTTATCTGAATGATATTTGAATGAATTTTTCACGGGGTACTTATAGAAGAATTGGATATTTGAAAATACAAAGAGGAAGGCAAATTCACATGAGTTGTCAAATATTTTTTTCAGATTGGAATAGGCAATTCCTTAGCACATTCTGCAAGAATTTGCTCAGTTGACATTCTCCAATTCTTAACATCTTTGGAAACTGCACACCAAGCTTCACCATGATGTGGTTCTGCAGCAATACACCTCTGCCTTACATCTTCTTGAGCCTCCTCAGTTCCATTCAGAAGCTCAAATTTGTAAAAGTAAGCCCATGCATCTCCAAGATCAGGTTCAATTTTCACAGTCCTATTAAACCAATCCCTGCACTTCTGGTTCTTGCGTTCACACCAAAACAACTTCGACACAGCCAACAATACATGAGGATCATGTTCACAACGTTTCAGCGCATCCACACTCTTTGTCTTCCTCTGAGCTCGGGGTTCCAAAAAGATTGCTTCTGCCCATAGTATTCCAGAACTAGGACATTCCTGAGCAGAAAAGTCGATTTATTGTTAATCTCAAACAAAGGTAAAGAATCGATTCACAGATATGATGGAACACAAGCTTATCCATATAAAACAAAAGGCAAGGGTGTTTACCTGCAAAGCTTTCGCCATCAATGTATTAGCAATGTCTTTCAGACCTGCACGAAATTCAATTCGAATTGCCTCAAGCCATAATTGTGGATTTTTGGGGTTTCTGAGACGACCTTTCTCTAAAACTGAACGTGCTTTAGTGAGGAGGCCGCAACGCTCCTCTAATCGAGCAAGCAATAGCCAAAGGGGTACAGACTGTCCAGCAGGAACTTTTTTCAAGCCCGCATTGTATGTCTCTCGAGCTGTATCTTTCAGTCCCTTTTGATCCTCAATCTGTCCTTTCATCAGCCACAGTTTGGCAAAATCTGGGAATATCTAATAAAAGAAAAAAAAGGGGCATAAAGTTAATATTGAGGAGGACATGAGATGCACATCCTGCTGATCATAACAGAAACAGGTAGAGAAAAACTGCTATTTGTTCATAAAAATTTCTTACCTTTATAGCTTCCTCAAGCAACTTTAGACTCTCATCAATCTTATTAAGGCACCATTCAAGTTTGGCAGCTTTCATCATTACTCTGGGAGTAGGCGCAGAGGCCCTGGCCTTAAACAATAGCTTCCGCGCTCTCTCATACTCATTGTTTTCATACTCTAGTTTGACAGCAGCTAGCCAAATCTCCTCTGAATTAGGATTAGCTTGAAAGGCATAAGACAAAATGCCACGAGCACCATCAATATCTCCAGCCATCCACCTTGATTTAGCTCCCATTAGCCACAGTACCTGAAAACGTGAGAGAAACAAAATATTGAGGCTGAACCTGGTAGTTTATAAAAAAAGAAGCTTACAATTTTAAACGAAACTGAATACATACCTCTGAGTTAGGACAGTGTGCAACGGCCCTCTGAAGCAATGCCTCTAAAGATTCTCGAGTTCCATGACTCTTCTCAAAATATGCAGCTCGTAACCAAATAGATTTCTTGCTTGGGAAAGCACTAAGGGCATGAGCATATACAGCACGCGCACATTCATATGCGCCTTGGGATGCACAACTGTCAGCATCCTCCATCCATGTGTGCTTTCTGTCCTCTTCTTCAACACCATGGTCAATAACAGCTTTGACAAGAGCTTGACAGGTATGTACTGAACCAGCTTTTTCAGCTTCAACAGCTTCTTTAAACCAATGCTCTCGGTTAATTTCTACACCGTTCATATTAAGAGAAGTTATGGCTCGCTCAATGATTTTGTCTACCATATGGTGGTTGCCATTTGCTTCTTCAAGCTTCGCTGCAGTAGTCCAAATTTGTCGATCAGTAGGTATGTTTTCACGAGCTTTGTTCAGGACCTATACAAGATAAGAATATTTATGAGCAACAACTTTGTAGATGATAAATGTAATAAACAGTAAACCCAACACCGTAATAAGAACAATCAGACTGCAGACTCACCTTCCTGGCGTTTTCGTACGTTTCCAGCCTCGCTAAAGCCAACCACAGATCCACACTGGTAGGACAACATTCTACAGCTCGACTCAACAATATACGAGCATCTTCGGGTTCCTCCAACTCAACTGCAGCCTTCCAAAGGCGCACAGAGTTAGGAATGTGCTCTAATGCTTTACGATAGACTCTCCTCTTAGCTTTTGTTTCTGTTTCAAGAGCAGCAGCTTTGATCCAGATCCTCACTGATGTTGGAATATGACGCACAGCCTGAGCAATCACTGCTCGAGCTGTGTCAGGGGGTTGTAGACGTGCTGCTTCTAGCCATAAGTCTTCTGATTTTTGATTCACTTCACAACCTTTCATGATGAGATTCCGGGCAGCTTGCACTTTACCAGTGACTTCTTCTAATCGAGCAGATGCTATCCAGGCTGGAGGATGGTTAGGATTTGTTTCACGTACAGACTTTAGTAATAGTCTAGCCTTTTTGATATCATTGATGTCCCCACCATACGTAGGGATCATACTCTGCAGATCAGTAAGGTAACCTTTGGGGTCAACAACAGTCTGTCCCTCAACGGAATCTGACACCTGATTCAATTTAACATTCATAAGTGTGTTTCGAGCTTGACCAATTTTACGTAAATCCAGATCTCCTGTAGGTGTAAGCATTCCAGGTGTAGCAACTCCAGGTATAGCACTCGCCAAACCACTACTTGGATCTAAGGAAGTGGTTGTTTCAGAGCCTAAATTTCGTGAGAGAACAGAATCGGGAAGTGGCGTGAACTTCTCAGCTCTTGGATTGCGTTGCTTTCTATTTCTTGCATCACCCACCTCAGGAATGTTCCTCCATTCATCTTCTTCAACAGTTATCAATTCTCTTTTGAGATCACTAAACTGTTGTTGGATTTTGGGTCGCTCTTGACGGTACCTTTCTAATTCTTCACGTAATCTTTTCTCACGATACTCTTTGCGTTTTTCATCCATTCTCTTGTCAATAGCTTCATAAATCATATCTGCCTCTTCATCATCTTTATCATAGGGGTCCTTGCTGAAGAGTGACCCACCATAACCCGAGAACTCATCATAATTGGAATCGTTGAGATCTTCGTCTTCGTCCTCGTCCTCATCCTTTTTCCTACGCTTAACGGGTGGTGCATGTCTGTCATCGGAAACATCATTGGCATCTCGAGCAGGACCGATATCAGACCGTGTAGTGAAGCCCGTAGCACCTCGACCGACACCAGCAACATAACCTAGTGGTGCAGGCACCCCCATGAAATGCTTCTTATTCCGGTTCACCAATGCTGGCGGTTGAGCTGCCATAGTGACCTTTAAAACTCGACAATATGCAGCAAAAGGACACAAAAACACTTGAAATGAAAATCAAAAGTTAAGATAAACATTGGCCCATGATAACAAAAACATTCTGAACGTCGCTCTCGCGTCACTGCTTGAATTGCAATAAGCTGTTAGTCCAGTTCCGAGTTGACATATAAGATTCGTGGATGTAACCCTTGCGCGAGACTAGCAACAGCTAGCAAGACAACAATGAGAAATACCACCTCCATCCCCACCCAAAAAAAACAACTTAGGGAAGAACCAGAATTGAAATGACGCGATTAAAATGACACGGAACTCGCAAGACATTGAGTTTGGACGGCATGTGAAAATCATCCAAAGATCACTGGGCAGGGCAGCCTGTTCAGCCATAATTCCACCCTCCTACAGCCGAGTTGCTCTAGGAGTCACATGTAACGGTCGTTGTCGATGGACGATTACTACGGAATGTCACCACTCGACTTTATTCCGTTGTCCTAATGAGAACGCCGTAGCTCGGCAACGTCTTAGTTTTGACTTGCAATCTTCACTGGATGACGTTCTATGATGTGTAAAGTGATTCTAGCAGACGACGAAAGTGACACGGTTGGATCTGACGATATTCCTTGCTTATATCACAAACATCACTAAGGAAATTACGAAGCATATAATATGGAAAAGTAGACAGAACACGAAAGTCAGATAACAAAAACTTTATTCGCTGATGACTTCTTTGACAATTTCTTTTCAAAATATCAAAATGAAAATTTTAGCATATGACCAATTTAATTTAATGATCTACAATACAAGAAAGAAAATGCAAAATAGTAAAACCATGAACACACTCAAGAGAAGACAATTTTTATACAACTACAGAATTTCACTAATAAGAAATTGATAAAAACTAAATTTAAGCCATATTTATTCCCATTTGAATGATGTGTTAGTGTATTCACCATCTGGGCTCTCGTAGTCTTTTATCGGTGGAGATACAGTTGGTCCTTTGATAGTGATGGGCAATAAATTTTCATCAACCTGAAATGCATTAAAACACATACTTCACTATGCAAGTTTTAAAAAAATTCTTACTTTTTTAAATGTTAGCTTTTAGAATTAACCATTTCCCCTGCAAATTTGCTCTTTAACCTCTAGCCCATTAATTCCCCAACCTCTGCTGAACTCTCCAGGCACAGGTACCTTATGGAAGCAAATTGGCTCACTATGGCTAGCAAACCAAACCAAACAAGCTATCTCCAAATATGTCTATTATACAAATCAGTGGTGAAGCCTTTCAAGTTCCAGATGTCTTGCCACAATTTTTGCCTTTAATATTCTCAACCAAACAACTAAAATAAGTTTGCATTCAAATCTTTTTAAATTAGTACTAACCTGGATAGCAGCTTGATACAATTCTTCTGATTCCTCTCTAAGTTTATCTAAGGCCATTTGCTGCGAGTATTCTATCCTGTCAAGCATCTTCATGTCAGCTGCATGTTGTTTCAGACGATACAGGCTCCATGACTTTAACAATAAAGCTCGCTGCTCTTCTACTTCAGAACTGAGTGTCACATGTGCCCTTTTACGTTGCCTGAAAAAGTAAAAAATCATAGGCTGTGATGGATTTGATGCAATTCAAAATACGAACAGGCAGATAAAACGATTGAACTTACTCTCTCTGATCTTGTATGTGCAAAGGCAACTGTACTTCTTCAATTGGCTTTAAAGTTAGAGTGAACTTCTCTAAACGTTTTATCTCTTTTTCTATCTTTCTTTTTCTCTTTTCCTCTCTTATCTTGATCTGACCTGGGTCAAGCTTTCTCTTCTTTTTCAGAGGCTCTTTGCTGTAAGTGGGGTAGAATAGCAAGTTAAAATTTGTCAAAGAATATGCTTGGAAAGTGTGGCAGCAGGATTGCCTAACTTGCACAGTTTCCAGTGCTAGTTACAAATGTCCAACATAGAAACAAACATAAAAGTGGAGAACTTACTACAAACATTGGGAAGGTCGAATCAAGAGTGAGTTGCTAATAGAGATGCTCCGGACTGCCTGAACTGTTGTATTCTGTTTAATACCTCCAACCGAAAACCTAAAGGACAGTTTAAAAGAAGTTGTATTATGAAACTTGATAAACAAAAAGGAACTATAATTGTTTCCAATTGATGAAGTTCTAAATAGTATTGAGAGCTGTTAAACAATGGAATGTAACGACCTATCTACAGAAGTTACGCTTTTTTTTTTTTATCGTTTTTTATCGTCAATAATCGCACAATAAATTGTGTTTACATCTATTCTTGAAATAGCTGTAAGGTTAGGAACTTATTTTGCGAGTCTGCCTTCATACAACCAGCGATTTAGAAGCGTTGTCATGAAGCAAATATCACGTTTACCTTGAAAAGAGTTGCACGAGACTCATTTTCATCCAAGCATAATTTCAATTACTACATAAAACGACTAATGCCCAGCACTCAATGTAGTCCAGATGCAGCAGCAGTCGCACTTGACTTGACTGTTGGCTACACTGTATTATATATCATATATGTCTCCTGTTTTTAGAAGGCCGTTGCTTTCACAACAACAACGTTCGCGCGGTTGTTTATGATCTTGAATGATGCGATGCATTTACTATGAGATGCGTTGGGAAGTTGAAAGAATTTCGTCGGGGACTTGCAGTGATCCCAGTCTCGGAGATCCACTCTAGAGACTTCACCAGCATTTAGTGTTGCAAGTTGCTTACATTTTGCGATTCGCCTTTTCAAACCATAGTAAGTGAAAAATTTGGGACGACGTTGCTGGGCTCAGAGGTTATTGAGAATTTAATCAAAGTCTTGCTATATTCTGGATGTTTATATTTAGTCCTCACTGATCTCTTATGACAATCAGAACTCCATCATGTTCAAAGAGCAACAATTCTGTGTCAAATGTTATTTTAACAGATTTATTTGTTCCAGAGCAATGAAGACATTTCTTCCACTGGATACCATGTCCTTGCATTGCGATACAGGGAGCAAGCATGACTTTCCTCGCCTTGCCAGAGAATCTGGTTTTTCTTTCAATTTATTCCGTGGCCGAGTTGATTGGGCTAAAATTGGTAATTAAATTTAGTAATATTCAGTGTTTGGGAATGAAAAATTATTGATTTTGCGAGCGTATGTGAGTTTGCATCCAAATATCGACTTTATTTCAGGTGCAATAGATGTTGACAAGATGGTTAGAGAACGTGATCTTGAAACTTTACAAGCAACTCTACCAAATATCATGTCATGCTATTTGGAAAACGAATATGATCTGAAAGTATTAGATCCAAACTTTGTAAAACTTTTCCGGCTAGCTCAACTAGCAGCTGATTTTCTCTTATATTGTCGAAACTATCTGGATCATTGTGTTACTGTCATGCAAGAACAGCTGAGGGTTGCTTTGCAAGTTAGTGTTCTTTCTTTCTTTTATACCCCAGAAGTCCTATGCATTAAAGAAATTGAAGCAAAATTGCACCGTGTAATATTTTTTGATGTTTCAGGAAGTAGAGCACTCTCAAAAACTTTTACAACAAAGAACTGAAGAAGTTCATTCTCTTCAGAGAAAATTGAAGTCAAAGTCCAGATCATGTAATATTGTGAACACTGTGCCTGTGCCCTTTTCAAAATTCAAGGTATAGTCAAGTCAACTTTTTTTCTGTTGCATTTACAAACAATGTTTTATTGAGTGAAATTGATGAAGAATTATTTTTATTTCATTTTTAGTGTACCATTTGTATGAAATTGTTTGTGGGAGAACAATATCTTCTAGAACATCAAAGAAGGCGCCATCCAGATTTGTCTGCTGCAGATCCTTTGTCTGCTAATCAAAGTAAAGAAATTGATAGTTTACATCAGCTAGTCAAACAGCTCCAGGACCGTTTACACGCCACTGAAGAGTCTCTCAAAAATAGCCAAAGCGCTCTTCCTGATGTGGTTGCACTTCAAACTTTCATGCAACAAGAACTGCAGGTAAGACTTATTGTATTGCATATCATTTCGATTTAAAACATATTGGATTTTGATCTTAAGAATTTAAATTTTAGAAGTTGAAACCGACTGCTGAAAACCAATCAGCTTTGAAGTTGAATTCAAATGCAGAGCAATGTCAGGACATGTCTGGGAAAACTGCAGGATTAAAGGAATCAAATATGAACTCTCAGGTGAAGTATACCATCATTTTTTCTCAGTGTTATTTAAACCATTAGCTTTGTCTCAAGTGAAAAAGTCTTTTTTATTCTTAGATTGATGAGACTGGAAGGGAAAGACAAAGTTCAATCGCTGAAATTAGTGAACATTTGAATGCAAAGCATGAAGCTGATCAAGCAGCTTTACGTACGTGTATTGAGGAACAAAATCAGGAAATTAAGGCTTTACGGAATCAATTGCAAGAACAACATCAAGCACATAAAGTAATGATGCAAAAGACACTTGATGAGTTGCAACAGCAGCATCGAGCTGATTTAGATGACCTTCGTTTATCCATAACACGAAGCAGAGGTAGTAATTTCATTGATAGCATAGAATGTATTGGTAGTGCATAATTTTATTTAGTTTAGTCTCAAGTATTTGTCATATTGTAACCAATATTTTTTATTTCAGCAGCTGCTGGCTTCCAAGCAGATGTTTCAGCTAACGAAGTCACAGCTATTGGGAATTCCTCTCGAATATCAACAAAGGTAAAAAATAGTTCTGCAAAAGGTTTTTCTGAAGTATCTTTTTTTTTTTTTTCTGTTTTTTCTGTTTTCTGCTCTGATAGAAGGCTTTTTTTTATTGCTGGATTGTAATTTATTATTATTGAACATTGCAATTTGATATTTCAAATGCAGAAAGTGAAGCATAATTTTCTTTAACTTAACAGGCCTGGGAGAAACTGTCTGAAATTGAACGTGCAGTGGTAAAGGCCCCTGTTGGTCTACAATTAAAGAAAGGTGACATGGTAGTTTCGTCACAGTCATCCAAAAGCATTGCAGATATTCCAGTTTTTCTGGAAACAAATCAGTCCAAAGCTAGGGAAGAACTTGCTGTTGAGGAGAAATATGAATCTCCATCAGACCATGAGTCTTCTGAATTATCTTCTGCTGCTTATTCTTCTAATGCTAAGAGTTTTCATGAAACTGATGTTGACAAAGAGGTTGAGAAAAGTAATGATTCAGTTCATTCTCCTGCTGGAATGGAAAATATAGATGCTTCTGATCACTCAAAGTCTATGTATGAAAAATCAAGTAACTCAAGTAATGGCACTGAAAGCGAGTCTGGCACCAGTTCTTATGATTCTGATAGCCAATCTTCAAATAGTGAGCAGCAACCATCGAGAACTGTGAACACTGGTGATGAACTGAGGTAGGTTTACCCGTTTCAGGTATCAGATATTTGTCTTATTCTATTTGAGTGCACAAAGTGAAAATTAATGAAGGTATGTTTATAGATTACAGTTAACTCCTGAAATCTTGACTGGTCTCAAAGAGGATCTCTTAGGACTTTTGAATCGGAGATTGAGAGAGTTGGGTGTTGATCCTGAGTGGGACAGACTTCCAGTTGATTCGTATCGTTCTAATATGGCTACGGTAAAACATCATCAAAACATTGCAGCCAAGGTACTCTTTCTTTCTTTTTTTTTTTTTTTTTTTTTTTTTTTTTTTTTTTTTTTTTTTTTTTTTTTTTTTTTTTTTTTTTTT
>CABIKL010002279.1:0-12956 GCA_902196195.1 Aptinothrips rufus
CCCCCCCCCCCCCCCCCCCCCCCTTCCCGTCCCTCCCTTATTTTCACGACACCGCTTGAACTCTTCCCCACAGTCACGCCTATGCTGTAAAAATGTACTCATTTTATCACAATTCCGAGGCTAATTTGTATCGCAACAATGTCGTCATGGCCCTTTTTTTTCTGACATTATCGTCACTCATTTTTGCATGTGCATAGCAAATTTGAACTTGCATGACGATTGGCCACCTGACGAACATCTCGTTAAACTGACTAGGCGTCACTTCTCTCGTCAAATTTTTTTTCGTCAAGTGACGGAAACTCTCTACAGTGTAGCTGTCGGCTCATTTCAGATATTAACTTCGCAAACTGGGCCTGAACGCAGAAGATCTACAGATCAAGAGTGTCCTGATCGGGAGTTAACTCTGTAAGTTGTTGCTAGACAACTTTTTGCAAGGCTAATCAGGACATATGGGAAGAATCTCTCTTGTTGATTGATAGGTTTAATCGGAAAACCGGATTCTATTGGCAAGGCGACTAAGCGGCCACGCTGTGTGAGAGCTGCTGCCAGACGATGATGGGAGTACGTTGGGTTGACTAACCGCCCGGGGCTCGAGCCAGAAGAGGGGAAGTGTTCGGCTCCGCTTCGGAACCGTCAGTCTTGCCAGAAATTTAGGCAAAATCTAGGCCAAACGCAGCAGCCAGCATCGAGCGGGCAGCATTTCAGCATGCGACTAGGCAATTTCTCATCGGGGCTGTCAATAACTGGCCTAGTAGGCAGGCTGAGATGCCGGCCGCTCGGCTCGGCTCTGCTGCGTTTGGGCTAGATTTTGCCTATAATGCTGGCAACACAGGGAACATTAGCGGGCTGATCAGGAATAGATTCGGGCTGAAGGCGAGTGCGAGAACTACGTGGAGAGAACTTTTAATTTCCTCCGCTTGCCAGAATTAATTGTTCTAGCATCAAGCCGGGCAGTCATTGCAAATTTCATTAAGGGAGTAGAAATTCCCTTAAAAATATAATATTTCAGAGAGGTTGCGGGTCTGACCTCGTTGTTATATTTATAAATGACGAAATGACTAAAAAGGAGCGAAGTCTTACAAGTCCGTTAAGTTTTGTGTTGTTCTGATCTCCAAAGATCACTGAATCGAGACCACATTTCATGAAAACTTTGAAGAACATCTCGCAAACGATTGCGATCTCTATTTCGGACCAAGATCAAGATTTCGGTGAAGGCCATTCCACGAATCTGACCGGGGCAGTAGTGCGGGTTCTTGCGATTTTGACGCCCAGATTTCATCCAATTAGCCGAGCCAATTCTGATCTTGATAGTATGACCGCCGTTCATTCCCTCAAGTTATGATCTCATCGCGCGGAGTAGCACGAGTCCGGAATCGACTTCTGCGATGGCGCAATTTCGCTAATTACTGAAAATGAAGTAGCTTATCACAATCACTTTAGGGGCACATGCCTACTTCGGTTATTCGGGACAGCAGACAGAGCGGGAAGGTGCTAAGAAACATGGAAAGGAAGGCAGGGGCGGGGAGGGGAAGGGAGGGGAGGGGAGGGGAGGGCGGGGCGGGGCGAGGGGGCGGAGGGAGCAAGGAAAGAGATCGCGGAGGTCGCGGGGGGCAGGTTGTGGCGTGCCGCGGCGTGGCGCCGCGTGGCCGGCGAGCGAGTGGCGAAGGAAAGACAAGACTCCACCCCGCCCTCGCCTCGGAGGGGAGGGAGGAGGGCGGCAGGGCAGGGCAGGGCAGGGCAATGCCCGCAGCGACCATCTCTCCCAACCACGCAGACGATATATGGCATGGCAGCTAATGTAATGGTCGCAGCGTCAGTGTTCCGCACAGTGTCGCATCGCATGTCCCAACCAGGGGGAGCCTGTTCTAGTGGTTCGACTCTCAGGGCCGTCCGAGGGGCATGCCCCTAGGAGGCAGTCCTTGCTGTCCAACCCTCGCCCCCCATGCCCCCCATGCACGCCAGTCCGCCAGCGTCCTCGGAAGGAAGTTGTTTGCAAGCCTGCTTCCGGGTCTGGCCTTTTCCTTCCGGCGCGCATTTTCATTTTCCGTCCGTGCTTTGTCAGCACTGCCGCAAGGGTTCAAAGTTGACGCGATGACGTGCTCTGGGTGCTAGCCTGGTGCCAGCCTGGTGCCAGTCGGCTGCAACTGCAGCCCAACCAGCCCAGCAGCACATCTCAGTAGACATCCCGAACGGGCGGACACGGGCTGTCCGAAACGTATGTTTCGCCTCTCTTCCGCTCGTTGCCGCTTGTGGGCGGGAGAGGGATAGAAGACGCGTTCGGGCCGGTTCGTGTCCGCCGGTGTCCGCCCATTCGGGGTCTCTAGCTCTCAGCAGGGGGAAGGCCAGAGAAGAAAGTTGTCACCTGCCAGTGAGAAATGGGTGATCCAAACGAAGTCGATTCGATATCGTTACGATTCAAGTTTTGTCGATTCGATATTGATTCGACTTGCTCTTTTTGTGACGTCCAAGCAATCTGAAGGAGGAAAGAGGAAGTCCGGGCTTTTGCAGGCCGGTCATACATATACCGACGAAAGCACTCCTAGTTAGGACAGTTACCGGTTACACTGTTGGTTGGGGCTGAGAAGAACGCGATTCACGACCGACTCAATATCACGACTGTTAGTTGTGACCTTGACATTGGCCGGACTGCCGGTTGTCAGTGGCGCAGGAAAGTTTTACCAGATTGCGGATGGGACAGCGCTCGGAGCGCGGTGCGATCCCAAGCAGAAAGGGGAAGTTCCAAAGATGTCTAAATGACATGTATCACGTCATTTTGATTATAAGAGAGGTCCATAATTTCGACGTCTCTGGGGCAACCCTGCTGTTGGTCTCTACCCCTTGCGCATTATTGACACTCCTTGCAACACTCCCACTGCTCTGTCTTGCGGACATGTATTTTCAAGGAACGGGACGACGATTAGTTTCTTCTGTTGCCAGTGGCAAACGTAACAGGGAAGTCCCGTTGCTACCAACCCTCTACTTCCGAAGAAATTTAGCAGTGTTGAAGGAACCGTTTCATCAACTTTTAAAGCGTTCGCTGTATGTTTTATGACTTAAAGATCGACTAGTGCTGCCTGAGCCAGTTCGTTCATCTCGCTGTATCTCTTTTCGGGCAAAGAAAAGAAGTGAATTAGGTTGTGCGTGCCGGCCGGAAGGCGACTCATTCCTACGCCGTCGACCCCTTGTTTGTCTGTCCCAGTTCGTGCTCCCTTTGGACGACCAGTGCTTTCCTGCGCCACTGGTTCTCTTCAAGATCGAGAGACCGGCCCCTACACGCCCCGCCACACGCCGATAAGGCTGATAAGAATGACACGCAACTTTATAAAGAAATGTGGGGCGGTCACTTTCATCGGAAATAAGTTTCCGCAATCGATATGACTCACTTCTCAGCAGAGATCAGTTACGCCGTTACGCCCCCCCTGCTCAGGTAGAAAAGTCATTTGGTCGTCATGTCACGAATCTTTCATTTAATTGAGAAATTTGAAAATCACGCTGACGTCCAAATGGCACAGTTTCATGACAAAAGACATCATTTTGACAACAAAATTATGTTTCCGTTCTACTTGGGCTTCCACAGAAAAGGCTTTAAGATGCAACTGACTTCACAAATCTGGATGATGTACAGAAATTTATGTATGTATAGATGCATAGAAAATTTCCCCACACCTCACGCATGCCCAATCACAGATTTTTTGATACTAGTTGAAATAAATTAATCAAATATGCTTTGTGAAAATGCTTACTGTGAGTAAATAGTAAAGATGAATATTTGATTTTTTAGGGAACATAGAAAATTTAAATATGAATGATGATGCTTTATTTTCAAAACATGACATAAAATAGAAATAGTATAACAATTACTGGTTTGCACATAGGCATAATCAGTTGACATAACACAATTTTGCTTTGAAATAATCTTATTTATATTAAATGATTGACTTTGTCCCTACAAATACATCAAATAGCAATGAGGAAATGTTAGGTAGCCTGCATTCTAAAGACCAAAAATTTATCAAAGAGTTAACAGAAACCATGGTATGAAAATCTAGGAACGGAAAAAAATAAAATAAAAAAAAATAAAGACAGTCAGTGGACAACATTCAATTCACAATCTAAGAAATCGTATTGCTTTGTGACCAATTTAAATAAAAATAAAAATTGTGCATTTGGAACTAAAAAGCTTTCCAAATCATTCAACTGAAGTGTTCATGCTCTTATAAGAGCTTTTTCTAAAAATACAACTATGTAGGATTTTTGCAGTCTTACTGCTCCCTTTATTCTTCAATAAAAGTATGTCTTTACATGCAAGAGCCTTTTAGTGGAAAAAGATTTGACATCAAATTCATTTTATTCATTCATTTCCACTTGGAGTTGTTTCTTATGTAATATTCTATTTTCACTAAAATCTGCAGTCAAAGTTCTTCCTCTAGGAAAAGAATTATTTATATTGGTATATGATTCTTATCTTCTTTGACATCTTCTCATGTGCAAATTTTTCCAAAAAATCAAAGCCGTGGCAAAATTTTCAAATTTTGGAAATGTTACAAAACAGTATCCACATAAGCTGTTAAATATTAACGACAATCGGATCCAAACACTTCAGTGACCACCAACAACAACAAAAAGATAAAAATAAAAATATTTAGATACAAAGTCATTAATACTTTGCCATGAATATCAATATCAAAAGTTCTGAAGTCTATCGGACTTAAAAAATAAATCGTTCCTTCTCAAAAGAAATATGCACATTGAAAGTGTATGCTTAACTTACAGTTAATTCTCTGAACCATCTCAATAAGATTTTATTGAAATTAACAGTCTTAGCCCTTAGGTTAACCAAATACTTTGATAGCAATTCAGAACAATATCTCAACAAAGCGGACTTCACAGGCATGATATTTGGATGGATATGAACTCAGATGATACTAATTGAAGAAAAAATTGCTTCATCACATAAAACAGGCCTACATTTAATTCCGTCATTCTTTCCTGAGTACCATTTGGTCTCAGAAAGAGGTGACACAAGTATGATGGAAAACAAGCACCTAACAAGGAAAGCATGCATCTGCAAAAATATGACATTTGCATGTTATCATGTGTTACTTTTAGCACATATTCTTTTAAAACTCAGGCAAAAAAGATAATCTGACAGCTGAATTCTGGATTACTCATTTTCAAGTGAACAGTCAATGAGCAAGGACTTCCGAATCAGCCACAAACATTTTTATGTTGTTAGGACTCCAATAAATGCCGGAGCTGTGTACCACTAGGGACCACACATAAGGTATGAAGAATTCTTCTGGTTTGTCTTCTTCAACATACTTGAACTTCAAATCAGGGAATTTCTATAGAAAAAAAAAAGAAGAAGAAAAAAACAGAAAATTACCACTCCATTTTCTTAAAAATGAAAATTAGAGTTATGATCATTTCTTTTCGACAGTCCTCACCTTCAGTCTTTCCCGCGGCCATTGCAGGGCACCATGCTGAATAGTTGCTAAAACTTCATTCTCGCCTAACTCTGAATTCACTTGCTCCAGCTTACTCGTGAAATAGTTGATCACCTGACAAGAAAGTCCAGAATTAACCTGACATAAATGCTAATTTGGGACAATGCAGACTTATGGAAACAGTGGAAGTTTTTCCTCTGTATTAGAAAAAACAACGTACAGCGTCAATATTGTTAATGATGTCTTCAAATGCATGATGATTGCGAAATGGTTCAAAAACACTTCTCTTGTATAGAAGAGTGTATAGAAGATTTGGATTGTGTTGCAGCTGATGGGATAAACCGGAATTAATAATTTCCAGCACCATTCTCAACACCTCTTGCAGAACACTCAAATCCTGGGCCTGAAAAATGAGACAAATGGATAAGTCTTTCCATTTTATGAAGAAGCACTGTAGACTGAATCGGAATTCCTATATATGCTGCAGTAATGTAATATTTTTTTTAACACACTAACCAAATCAGGAGAAATATCAGCTGAAGGCACTTCATTTACTTCTGAGGTACTTGCAGAATGTGCTTTTTCAACACTTGTTACTTGCCCCTCCGCATTTACAGTTGTGTCCACAGGAGGGGAGTGCGGTTGTGGAAGGGTCTGAGCATGTTTGATTCTTTCCTCCAAACGCATATATTTGCGAGCCAATGTCTCAAAGAGACTCACCAGACGCTGGCTTACATAAGGATGTAAACACCTGAACTGACCACTCATGTTGGCCAACGCTGCTAAACAATTTGAATGAAGATACTTGTCCTGTAAAATTTGAAAATACGGAAATTTAAAACTTTGTAACATTTGCCCTTACCTAAATTTTGTGTATAAAGAAATTCAAATAATAACTTACCCTCATTTTTAACATGTTATATTGGATACTACGTATAATTACAAGGATCAACAAGCCTCCAAGTGAAATTTCTGAAACAGCACGTTCTGTGTACCAGGAAACACCTTTCAACATCTGAATTGAAAAGAGACATAATTGTTTATTTTATGAATTTGGAGTAAATTGACCTTTGCAAAACGATTAATATTTTAAAAAAAGAACACCTCATTTTACAAGAACAAAGGATGCTACTCACAACATCATGGACTGTTTTGGTGAACAAATCATCTTCACTTAAGATTAAGATAACTATAAGTGACATGTATATATGGTGAGAATTGCTGTCCGGAGCGTGATATAGAGTCCGCAAAATTGGCACCAACTAAAAATAGACCGCGTTATTTGAATATTTCAGTTAGAAAGCAAACAACCAATAGACAAAAAGTGTTCATACACTCACCAACTGTTCAATGTCAGATCTAGATATGACATAGGTGCGGAAATGCTGATTTCGATGAAGAAGCATATATAATAGAAGGGTTGTTTGATCACTGTTAGGCACATGACACAAGGCACCATAAAGGGCTCCAGTATCTAATTTGAATGTAGATGCAGCATTGGTAGGAGTAGAGGCTGTGGCATCATCATCTGAAATCCCCGCCAAAAGAATTTTTTTTTTTAAATTGAGAAAAGTTTATACAGAGGAGAGAGCATTTTTCTATTTTCATACCTTTTTGAGCAGCAGTGAAACTGAAGAGTGCCTGTCGGTAAGGGTTGCGCAGGGGCCCTTTGTCTGAGGTGCAGTGATTAACTAAGACCAGCAGTAGTAATAAAGCCTGTCCTGCGAGAGGGGCCCTACTATGTAATGCTTCTCTGGCCTTCTGGCGTTCTTCGGGGGTAGTTGCTGCTTCTATGGCCATTAAGAGCTCGTCAGTTTCATTGCTGCGGCCATAGCCAAGTGTAACAATATTCCACAGACCAGCTGGAGACAAAGAACACACAAGCATGTTCAGAAGGGAGTCATTGGAGCTGCAAAACATGCAAGTGCCTCCAAAGGTTTATTAAAAAATGGCTTTTGAGAAATCCGAAGTATAAACAAAGTGAATACTAATTGTCTTCAAAGAAAAGGATTTCAGCTCTAAACTGCAAAATTTTGGAAAAGAGTTACGGTCCGAGATGGAAGTCCTGATGCTTGAAAGAATGGTGTCCCCAAAAGCTTGCGTGCACTCTTCAATGGCCATTACTGATCAAAACCAAATAAATTATTTCAAGTACTCCTAAAACGTAACCTACACCATAAAATGCACCAAAATAAATTTTTTTTAGCTACTAAAAAAAATAGATGTCCTAAACATGCCCAGAATTTTTTTCTTTTCAAAAGTGAAAGAAGTACATCTATAGCAGGAATGCTCCACTGGAATATTATGTATAATAATAAAGTATAAAAATACCAAACCATGCATTGCACAGAGAACAGTACAATAAATTTTCTGACATAAAATCATAAGCATTGAAATAATAATTGGCTGGTTAGTTATTAGCTCTGAGGTCTCAAAAGACTCACAGCATTAGATGATAAACAAGCACACCATGAAATGTCAATTACATACACTAAAGGAGAGGTCTGAATAAATAAATACAATTTCTTCTTGTATTGCGCTGATAGAATATAATGCATTTAAGTTAGTGTCCTACAAAACTGAATCTCCTTCAATGTTAGCACAATATTTCAACTAAGTTAATATTCACTTAGATACTGTTGAAAAGGAGGAAGGAAGAGTATTTGTAAGAAAGAACACAAGAAGTATTTATATATAGAGACTGAATTGCTGAGTTAATGGGTGAAGAATGTGTTGGTCCTTGGTCCTGTGGGTTAAATATTATAGTACCACAATACTATGTAATTTGGGAGGTTGATGTCGTTGTGTTATCAATGAAGCTGATTTGTGAATCGTCAGCTAATTAATATCTACAGTACAATATTAAGGAGATGGGCAAACTTTAGTAATAGCATCTGACTTTATGTCTTAAACGTTCACATTTAAAAGAGGCAACAATCTTTTGGTCTATATCTGCAATTTTAATAACCGGCTTCTTCTGGTAAGTCTCAACTCACCATATAGAGATGAAAAAACTCCTCCGAATGCTTTACACAACAAAAACAAAACAACTTTAGATTTTACACACAAACTCAGCAAATACAGCCACATTCTATTCTAAAGATAATAGGTGATATTTTGGCTTCAAAAGAAAAGGTGAGTCAACAGACACCATAGCACAGATTTTCACAACTTTTGAACGTTCATGGAGCCACCAAGACCTCCTAACAGGACACCAAAACTACTATGAAGTCCAGTTAATTCAACAAAAATGAAGGGTAAGAAAACGGTTACTCTTAATTCGGCCAAGATGGAAACATCTCTTTTTGTGATTCACCTCCATGAGGCTTTAACACAGCCAAATTTGAAATAAATGTTTTAAAACAACCAAATTTATTCAAAAAATAACTTGAAAACTGATTGATTAAATAGAAAGATAAAAGCAATCGCTCAGATACCCACATACTATCCGAATATCATCCATGGTAACCAAGTTCATCCATACTTAAAACTTCAAAACTTACCTCTTGCTTGAGGGAATGAACAGTTTGATACGGGAAAATGAAAAAAATTAAAACAGGAGATGGCGGTACTTACAGGCAAGTCCTAGGACAATGCTGCCACCCTGACCATCACTGCTCAGCATCCCAGGTGGCACTTTAGTCTGATTGATAAAATGTTGTAGAAGAGTTCTGACCAGTAACGGTGAATGAATGGAGTATCGACCTTGCATCAGGCTCCTAGCAGGGTAGACAAATACAAAACATGACCATTTCATTCCAATACATACAGATAGAGAATCACAGTTTTTATAGCAGATTTCCAAGCAGGATTATTAGCTTACTTGTATATCCGTAGCTTTTCTGCTGGTTGTGTGGAAAACATTTGAATAGACAACAAAACTAGCAAAGAATTTATAGCTTCTAAATGCAAAATGTAGGTAAAATCTCTGGAACGGAAAACAAACTGGGTTACATGATGGAGCAGATTAGATGGGGAAGGGAAATGAAAAAAAAAAGGCCAAAGTCTCAAAAATGACAAAAATTAAATTGAAAGGATATTGGATGAAAAGTGACTATTGCACTAAATCAGATAACAGATGTCAACAAATATTTTAGGAATAATGAAAACTTTCAAAACTTACTTCAGTGGAATATCCACAACTATCTCAATAAGAGCATCTAGGTAACTATCCAGATAACTGACCGAAGCTTCACCATCAACAGCGCCTGGTAGGAGAGAAATTACTATTTGAAAATAAGCAGCTGAGATGCGGAATAATACAAAGTTTGTATCAAACGCAACATTGGACCGAAAAAAGGAATCTAAGCTAATACAATACATGATGTTAGGATAATCTAAAAGTTCTATCAGATTCTATAAACAACTGCAATAAACTTCGTCAACACTTACTTGATGAGGAAGCAGGTCTGGATTCAAACTGTTGCACAATTTCATCCTCATTGTAAGTTTCCACAAGGTATTTGGTAAAACACCGAATGACAAAAAGGGCATTGTATGTTTGCCAGCAAAACTCGTTCCTAAGAGGAAACAAAAAATTACAGCAAGGAATTAAGAGGCACTTTGATATATATGTTGACATGCCCTGAATACTTTGTTAAAAGTTGTCTTACTTGTCACTTTCGACAGATGCTAAGAGTTCACGTGTTTTTTGAAGAAATATTTGAATTAAGAAACCAAAGTTTCCTGTTTGCAGATTATTTACAGCCAGAATCTCACAGCATGGTCGTAGTTTTGCATCCAGGGAACGGTGCTCGGAGCTTAAAGAGGAAAATAAAATCATTAACATTACAAAACTCTTTGTGCATCGTAGGTCTCCACAGTCACTAGAGTCATTATCGGCTATTCTGGCTTCAAAAGTTAATTTTAATCTCTAGTTTTTGAAAAGGTTGCCATTAACATGAGAGACATGGAACATACCATGTTGTAGGTGGAGTCACTGAGAAGGCCAGAAATTCGCTCCAAAATGGGTGATCACTTAAAATAGGATCTGGGCCGTAAAATCTGTTGAGATATTCATTGTTGGAGGGATCGCCGTGTCGGCTTGTTGACGTCCCCATCTCTCAATGCAATTAGTTTCATAACATGATAAACTAAACCGATCAAGAAACTTCAAACTTTCGGTCGGTCCTGTCAAAAAAGAGGTTAAGTAAGTTTCGTTAAGAAAATTTTTTTTAACGTGTCATGCTTTGAACATGTGAAACACGTAGCAGTACACGACAGTCTTCAGGGCATTACCTATGTCTCATAAGATTGTGATAAGCTTAATCTTCAAAAGTGAATGTAAGCAGCTAGAATGGTGACAATAATAAACTTTTGCCACGGATTATCCACTGCCACCTCTAAACTTGATATAAAAGACGAGAAATTGCTACTGAGTATGAGAAATCCTACTAGGAAATTTTTGTGTGTGGTAGCTTGGAAGTTTTCGCCTAACAGGGTTTTGGTGACATTGCTCTCCAGTGCCCCAATAGCAATGAATATCAATGAATATGCAGCCAAAATGCAGTTTCTCTGAGTTGCTCCCCTAACAGAATTAAATGCAAAGGTTGAAGGTTTCAAAAATAAAGGCTAATTCAAGACTGAAATAAGGTTAAAAAACATATTTATTTTCGTTTCTTTTCTAGTATATATCACAGAACATGCGCAGAAGTCGTGCAGGTAGTCCACCATCTGCTTCCTCTGCGTGGCGTAGCAGGGCAGGATGACGACGGGCAGGGCGCACTGGATGTACACGAGGTAGCTGATGGTGCCGTGGGGAAGTCCACCAGTGTCTTGTCCTTGCGCTCCTGCGCGGCGAGCATGGCGGCGTAGGCCGCGCCCATTGACCGAGAAGACACATCTTGACTTGACTTCTGACCCGAAAAAGAATGAGACAATACAGTAAATATTGTCAAGGGCTCACTAGACTATAATATCATTGGTCGAAAACATACCTTAGAATCTGGAACTGGAACAAACGTCGCACGTCAAAAAGAAAGTTCTGTGATTGGCACCTTGTCACACTTGGTGCACAGAACCATGACGTCCGGCAGCGCGGCCCTGATGGCCTGCCTCTGCCCGCTGCAGTCGGCGCCGCAGTGGATCGCGGTCCATCTTCTCAAGAGGAAGTGTCGCAGCGCAACCAGACTGCACCGCTCCAGACGAGCCGGGGAGCCGGCAGGTCCACCCAGGCCGCGTCCGGGTGTTCTTCGACACTAGCCGATAGGGCCAGGTGGATTTCCTGCAGCGTCGAGCGGTGACTCTCAAGCAGCAGCATAAAAAGGTCTCTCAATATGATGCTCAGATTGCCGGCGGGGAAAGATAGCCACCGGAGGCTCGCAGCAGGACGGGGCGGCAGGCCGAAGGGCGCGGCAGCCAGCGACTCGCTATCCCAGGAATAGATGCGGAGCCGCCGCAGCCTCGGCATGGCAAGCACAGCATCGACGTGTGCGCGGCCCGCTCGCTCGACCTGTAGCTCCTCCAGCAGCGGTGCCGCTGCCTGCAAGAGCTGGGACGCCCAAACAGGGTCGGTGCAACATTCAAGTTGCTCCAGGCGACGCACCTGCAGCAGAATACAAGTCTCAGCGAGCAGCAATGTGTTCACTTGTCAGGAGCTCCACCCACACCTGCTGGAGATGGAGATGAGGAGATGTCCTGTGCCACTCACCTGCTTCACCTGGACCAGGCACAGCACGGCCGCCTTGGTTAGCTGGTGGCCTTGATCAGCCGCGTCAGTCCGCAGGAACTGCACGTTCACCAGGTCCAGTCCCGGCTCGGCAGGCGCGACCTGGAGCAGATTTAAAAATAATTGGCACAAAAAACGGACAGAACAAAGAAAACTTCTGGAAATGCTCCGGCAGGTTCAAATCAAAACTCATCGCAAGGTTTTTCTTAAGACCGACATCCAACGTGACCAGACCACGTCGTGATGCGGCAGGAACTATATTCTAAGTATTCTTCAAACTTCCATTTAACTTTGAGATTAGCAGTCAGAACTTGTGCTTAGCACTTTGGTAACCAACCGAGTAACAAAGCTCCGTCACGTGACGTCAAAATGACGTCCCGTGACGTCAAAATGACGTCCCGTGACGTCAAAATGACGTCCCGTGACGTCAAAAAGAGGTGAAAGTGATATTTTTTTTTTTTACGATTCTGTGAGGGCACCGGAAGTTTAAATCCCTATGCAATTATCCTGGAGATGACACTAATGTATACAAGTACGACGACAAGTTTGGTTCACTCACCTGCAGCAGTGAGCCCTGCGCGGCCAGCAGCAGGATGAGCTCGGCGAGCACCTCCCTCAGCGGCCCCTCAGGAGGGCACGTGGCCGTGAAGGAGTTGCCGGGGGCGATGGAGACAACTGGCAACACGTTGCCTGAACATAAGAAATAGAGAAACAATGGCCCTCACCTTCCCGTCCGCCGCATTGTCGTCCGCCTAATTACTGGCCAGTAATATATTTAGAATTGCGTAAAGCTGTACAATATGTAATGGCCTTTATCAAAGATGACAAGTAAACCCCCCCCC
>CABIKL010002280.1:0-12952 GCA_902196195.1 Aptinothrips rufus
GATACTATTCCTCATACTGTATCCGGTATTCTTTTTCTTCGCTTCGCTCCAACGATCGTTAGGTGAAATACTCTATTCAGTTTGTCTTCAACCGCTAGTCGTCACCGAGGGGCGAAGCACTCTGGTCGTCGGGTGTACATAATTTTGGTCGTCCTTGGTCGTCCAAGGCCAAGGTTCCAACCCCCTTGCGCTGCACGGTCGTCCGTGGTCGTCCGGTGTGCACGAAAGTGGCAAGTGCTTCGCCCCTCGCTGACACCAGTCTGCTGTCAGTTTTTGCTGCAGCCGAAACATTAATAGATATTTACTCAATCCACTTCCCTAGGATAAATGTCAAGCGAGTGGGTATCCCTTAGTTACAAAGAACCGCCGGGATTGCAAGGAATTTCTCTCATCGCAAACGAAACGGTGGGGTGTGAGGCGAAGACGGGCAGGGCTGGGCGGGCCGGTTGGGTTGGGGGAGAGGAGGGCAAAAGTCGCCAAACACCAACACTACGTATATATGAAGATTGCTCGCGCGAGCTATTGCCGGAAATTTTAGTACGAGTCTCAGTAGGACAACGAATCAATCGCGTGCTGTCCATCAGCAGCTTTTGGAAGACCTAGCTCGATTTGACTTTCCCATACAGGCTATGTTGACAACAGCTAAGTACACAATCACACACAATAACGGCCAGAACCATTTGTTCGGTTATACTGACGAAACTATACTCACATGTAAATGCAGTTTCCAGTATCTCGATCAGTATCTACGCTTCCAAGTTGAAGATTCTGGTGGATTCTGGCGATTTTTCGGTTTGATTTCGGTCAAACGGTTTGACAAGTCCCGGACGCGAACACTTTAACCTCACGAGTGGACCCACAACGCACCTCATGCGTTGCAACTTGAGATAATCTTCGAGATATACGGCAATGTCTTATCGCCGTAACACTTTTTTCTTGGTAACTGTTCAACATTTCAAACAAAGACGGCTTTGTTTGACGACGTTACAACTCAAACTCAAACCCTGCACACGAACCGACACAAACAACACGACGACGGCAGCGCCGGCCGACCGGAACTAAATCGAACGGGGAGCCCGCGTTCACAAGTCCAGTACAAAGTGAACTGAGCGATGCTCATTTGTTTACCGACGGTCCCGCCATAGTGTGTGATGTGTGCGAAAACATTTCTGAAGATACAGAATAGACCATTCCGCAAGAAGCAAGAAAAGAGAAGGACCCGAATAAAAAATAAAGGATGAGTATGAGAAACTTAGGCTGGGACGCTTCTAAGATGCCCAAAGAAGGCTTCCGGCATCGGTCAGCAGCCTAAGGTTTCTCATACTCATTATTTAGTTTTTATTCAGATTCTTCTCTGTTCTTGCTGTAGCGTAATAGTCTATTCCTAATGAACTGTGATATCTTTTCACCGAGTAATAAACTATTCTACCCTTTCAGATCATTTACTGGGACGCCACCAGTATCTTCATGGAACACCGCTTCATCACTCCGAAGGACAACTTCGTGCGAGCCATTGCGGTGTGTAGGCAGAAGATGCTGGACTGCAACGCGGAGGACCTGATGGCGGAGCTTTTATCGCGACCGGAGCCGAAAATGGCTAGTCAGCTGACTGGGGTGACGAACCCCAGCGCCGTCCTCGAGATGGAGCCCGAGGACAAGGACAACAAGATGAGCACCGTCGTCATAGACCCCGTGAGGACGTCGCAGTCCGCGTGGGTGCCGATCAAACCGGAACTGCCGTTGGAAGTGGCCAAGTGGCTGGAGAGCAACGAGATTTCGAGCGCCAACCTGCGGAACGGCTGCTGATTAGCGGAGTAATGCATGGCGGGACGCGTCTCGCTCCTGCCGCGCCCGTCCGCCGCGACGCCGCGCTGACGAGCGGCGAGCCGAAGGGTTGACCAACTGATATGTGGTGCTAGTCAATGGAGTCCTCGGGACAAGCGTCGGTGGTTTACGTCCTACGTCCTACGTGAGGCGTGACATTCCCCGTCGTTAACGAGACCCTCTTCTGCGAAGCAGAGTACGTCGATTTTTTGTTTTGTTTCAATGTTAGTTTTTATCGTTAGTTTTTATTATAATTACTGACATTTCCTACCAGTGATACTAGACAAAGCAGTGGGTGGGGTATTTCGTCCTATTGTATCATCTAGCAGAGAACGGACGGGACGGAACCGCTCCTCCCGGACCCGAGCACGAGCCGAAGCGCTCGGTCCCCCCTCCCAGCATACCTAGTTCCCTTCGGAAAGCGCGCTTGCAAAACGCGCGCTGCCCATGCTGCCATGCAACGGAACAGGGAAGTCCAAAAGAGCGCCCGACAGCCCTCCCTTTCATAGAAGATCATATCATATCGAAACCTTTTCGAGGTTAATTCTGTTCTAAATCGGTACAGATGTTCTAGCCTCACTGCAATGCAGCTGCTGGTTCCTGTGCCTCCGAGGGCTTGACCAAATAATATGGGGATTGAGATGACATGCTGGTGATGATGATGAAGGGGAGTGGAACAGTCAGAGCAGACAATCAAAACGAAAAAACTGGACCAGGAAACGATTTTATTTTTGTTATCTTCACACGATAGAGCTGAGCTTCTAAACGAACTACAGACTTTGCCAATTTCTATTCAATGCAGGTGTTGTCTTTTTTTTATACATGTGTAGACTTCGGCATTTTTATACTTCAAACAGTATCGAAGACCAAGAATTCAATTCATTTATTGACAGACATTGCATTGTCAAAGTATTCTACAGGATTGAAAATTTATAGTGATGTGTTTTAATGACAGATTTGTGACTTTTTGGATTCAACAGCCCTTCCTACCAATAATAAATGCCATGTAATTGAACTGATCTCATCGAAGGGAATGAGTGAAAAGCAAGATAAAAAGTATGCTTTTCTCTCATTTAGTGCCTTGGAATGGTACAAAGCTTACTTTTACTGTGGACTGTCTATTTTTTTTTTTAGTTAGGGGCCAATGGCTTATGACATACCATGGCAATTTTTATATTTTTTGAATGCAATGCTTCATGAGAGATTAAAACGGTTTCTTGCACAAAAGAAATTTACATTTTTGAGACAAGAAAGACAATATCCGTTAATGTTTTTAATGAGTTAATCGTAAACTTTATATTGAAATGTGGAAACGCCAATTTCTTTGACGAGATTGAACGTGCAATCTAATCTAGTTAAAATTTTGTGATGTTTGCCGATGTGGTTATGTATCTAGGAAGCTTTTATGTTCAACAATATTTTCATTGTTTTCGTTCTTATTTCGCATTTTTTCTTCTGGTTTCAGTGGAACAATGAATAACTCAATGTCAGCTGAAATTCCTTCTTATTTTTCTCTCTAATTGAAGGCTATGCAAGAGTGGTCAAGCTCCAGCTAAATTTTGCCTTTCTAGTTCACCTACACAATGCAAGAGATTACAGAAATTAATGTTAAATTCCGAGAAGATCTGTGAGTAGATAAGCCTGAATGAGCAATGAAATGTGAAAAGCAACCTTTGACATTTATATCAGTCTGAATGTGATGTGTGTTAAAATGAGGTTTCTCCTTCAAATGTGGAGCTGTGATTTTAGTGGATTAGAGTTAGGCCTGTGATGTTTTTCCTTAATATAAAACTAATGTATCAGCTTGGAAGAAGTGTAGATAGTTTCAACCACATTAAATCAAAATTATCAGCTGGTGAACATGAATATCCCCAAACCATTTTTTGTTGAAATACTGTACAATTTTACAAGGTACTGCAGTCTCAAGTTAACTCAAAAAGTTCTCACCCAACAAAGATGAAGCTAACTAGTTAATTCTGTGTCAGTTCTATAGTGAGTTCAGGTGCAGAATATTTGTTGACCGTCAGTTAATGCAGAAATGATCAAATTATTTTTGTTACTTTTTGCCAGAGCTGTAGTCTGGAGGGACAAAATAAAATGGACTGGAAGATAAACAATTCAAGTACAAGGTTAGATGTAAATCCATTTATAAATCTTTTAAAAATACATTGCTCTTTTTGAACTTACATATCACAATTATTGTCTTCTATTCATAACTCATGCTGTAAAAATAAAAACAAACAAAAAGAGTGAAATATGCAAACATTTTATGAGGAAATTCTTTCAAAAAGTACAACGGAAGATTTTTTCTAGATTATCCGTCACAAATGTACAGATGGCACAGAAATACTAAAACATATTCTGGACTCATAGATCTCTTCCTAATACTACTGGGCTCGTTTCGATTGCAAAGAAAGATACACCCAAGAAACAGGAAAATATTAGTTGAGCCTGTTTCATATTCACGCACAAGACAAACAATAGTGGCATCAGCTCTGGGATTTGCACTTTGTATTGAAATTTTTGCTGCCGGCTGCACCAGGGAATAAAGTGTGAGATGGTAGTGCATTACTATTCTACTCAAAGAGCAGCTAGTCTGACAGAGTTGTTGTTTGACAGTTAGTGGGCCATCCTGATATCCATCAAACGAACTATAACTGATGCACTTTGATATGTTTGAACAAATTTTTCTAGTGGTATACAGCTATATAACCTACAAGGCACAGCAATTAATATATGAAGTTTGAGTTGCCTTATTACTGATTAAAACGTTAAAAGCAACCATGGCGTCAAATAACTGTATTACGCACATACTTAGCAATTCGGTCTTATGCTTAGAATGCATAAATAGAGAGCAACATAAATTAGCAACAACATTCACCCAGTTTCAATTTTCTAAAGGTGTAACATATCCAACAATTAAATTTTTTAAAAAGCTTTGATCTAACTTACAAAACATTTCACTTTAAGAAAATAATTCAGACACTGTTCTTCTTGAGCTGTTACCCTGTTTCATAAATCTTTAGCTTGGAGATAAATGGTGGCAGTTGGGTGTACCAAGCCAAAGCCCAAATATCAAAGCATAACAAATAAAGTGAGCCAGAAAGATTATCAAAGTGACCTTGATTTGAAGTCAAATTTGACCACAAGGTCCAGTTCATGGTCAAAATTAGATTGACTCAACCTGAATTCGAGGTAAAACTTCGAACTTTAACATATTATTTCTGGCTGGGATGGAGTTGACAGAACAGAAATAAAAAGAGAAATAAACAACTCCATTCTTTACACCATACGGCATGCAAAGCAGACCTGCACTAATCGGGTTGTAGAACGAATAATTGTTACCACAACACAAAATGTACAATTCAGGTGCAGTTAAGCGAGCAATATAAAAATCTGCCATATGTACACCAGTTTAATCATTTGACTTATAGAGAACTGAGTGAGGGTTTAAAATGAGAACACGATTGAGCATGAATATTTGAGAAAGTTTTCAAAAATTACTACTGTTCTTATAATCTCAACCTCAGAATTCACTGGTCATACCATGTCATTTACCATATGATTTCTTAGATTAAAACTTGGGTTCAACATACCAAACTAGTTTGAAAAGTGAACCTCTACATACCACATAATGTCATGAAATAAAATGAGCAACAAATAGCAAACAGGAAGTAAAGGAAATCACAAAGTAAAATTTACAACAAGCTTGGATACCCTGTGAATACTGACTTAGAACACTTAAATAAAATAAAAATAAGAAAGAAATTTTTCTCATAAAACCATACAGACAGCACATGCTATGAGTATCATCAAGGAAGAAATCTTCTTGAGTTTTGTTACTGTTCTTTCAATTAGAAAAATCAGTTTAAAATTACTAAAGTAATCTTCTATGTTTCTACCCTATTTAAACTATGATACAATAGTTCACTATATTAACAATATTATAAAATCTTATTGTAGTTGGTTATTAAAATTCCAAAGGAGACTGTCAAAAAATATCAGTGGATGAAGTTTGAAAGACTAGCTAGTTGTATTAAAACCAGTGAAAAATATGATTAATATCTCAATAAATACTATAAACCACAAATGAAAGGCCATTTACAGTACATTGAGCAGACACACTCTAGTCACGCCATGTACCAGCAAGATTTCATCTTTGAGACTGTTGAGAACTGGATGTGTCAGAGCTGGGAGAGTAAAGCGCTGAGCTTTGGCTCAACAAGGTGCTTGTATCAGAAAGGGAGTATATCCCAGGCTCAAAAACGGGAGGATATTCAAGTCCAGGATAGTCAGGTGGGGGGCTGAGTGGAGTCTGAGGGGGGCTGAGTGGAGGGCTCATTGCTGAAAGACTGCTTATATTGCTGACAGGAGACATTATAGGTGTGGGCTTCTTCCCAAGCATTGCAACACCCATTGTTGGCTGAAACATATCAAATTGCAATGAGGACAATGTACATCACATTTGGTTCATGTATGTTACAATAGTACTATAATAATCAGGCATAAAAACCGAATGCAAGCGAGCAGGTTTTGTGTTCATACCTTGGGAGATATTGATACTCCACACTCGGGAGCCCAGTCCGGTGATGATATAGGAGATGATGCTGCAGATGGAAGTGCAGAGCGAAAAGCGGTGGGTGAGTGCACAGAATGATCACTTGAGTCATTGTGGGGTACATTCTTCTGTTTGTGGCCATCACTTGGACGAAATAGAGCACGATGAAGACGGGGAGAACCTTTGACAATCAGATTCAAATCTCTTAATGCATGGGCATACCTTATATATAGAGATTACAAAAGCACAAATCATACAAACGATAGGGATGCAATAAAATTTGAATTAAGTGTAAAGTGAGTGAAAAAACAAACCTAATATTGTTCTGTGAGAACTGGAGACAGGAGCTTCAGGATTGTGAGGAGTATATTGTCCTTGAGAAGTCGGAAAGTGTCCTCGCCTTGGAGTCAGGAACTGCCGAATTTTGGAGCCAGTTCCTTTTGATCGAGAGTTGTCCAAAATATCATCGACAGGATTTACAGCTGTGCTTCTATGATCAAGATGCATCTCAAAAGAGGATCCTAAGAGAAAATATTCTTTCAGCAAAATAGGTAGAGAAGTATAAAAAAGTAAATCAGTTTAACACGCAAAAACGCTAACCGAAGCTTGGAGACATAGGGAATGGAACTGGAGGAGGCTGGTACATTGCAGCATTCTTCAATCGTGTTTGCTTTGGTGCAGTTAATATCCTTCGTGGTGTTTCTGGCAAAGATTCTGGAGACTGTTTGATTGCAGCACTTGATGATTCTCTGCTAAATGAAGAGAAATGGGCGTTAATGTAGAAGACCATACCACCAGAAACTTATGCTCTACCTTGATAGAAATAAATTGACACTTGAGGCAGTCGTGAAAAGAGTACCAAGGCAAAGTTCTTACCTTTGATTATGAATGTCCCCTGCAGGCTTAAAAGATCTCGGAACGATTGCTGGCGGTTCTGGTAAGCTATCCCCAGCTGCATTTGGAACTGAAAGGATTGTTCGAGCTGCAGGGATAGGCCTCATTGTTGGTTGATTGGTGGATGGAGACGGTGATGGTGGAGCTGGCGGCGGTGTTCTTCGTTTCTCTAATGACTTGTGCAGGGACAGAACTGGGTCCTCAGTATAACCTGTGTAAGCTATCAGTGTAAATTCAGCATTACAGGACGAATGAATTATGCTACTTGTCATCTTTTAAAGGGTGAACTAGAAAAGAACAGATGAAATATGCAATATTTTGGCTAATTTGAAACATGATTGAATGATTAAAGATTACAAATAAAGATGTTGGATAAGTTTGAAAACAGACACAATGAATCTATCAGACAAGCAGCAAATATTATAAAGAGAGACAGCGTATAGAAGTGAGTGAGAGTAGCATCACAGACGGTTTTAATTTTAGAGTTTCTGAAGTGCTTGTGAAGTGCAATAAAAATTAATAACAAAGCCTACGTAAGCATACAAGAAGGCAAGTAGTTTTCCAATTACAATAAAATTAAAATTACTATGGCTCTTCTCACACTAAATAAGCTGCTATTTCACATTGTATGCAAAATTTAAGTGTATTAACACTGCAGGCTAGAAAATAAACAAAATTAAGAGGTACATTTCAACTACTGAAGAAATGAAAGAAGAGAGCTGATTTGACAAAGTGCAAAAAGAAGTGCAAGGAAAAGTGCCAGCAACCATAAAAATGACAGATTCCTATTTCTCAATTTATTTTTAAATTAAACTAAGTATCCTGATGTGGTACAAATCAATAAGTATAAAAACGGGTATAAACATCTTCTAGATAAATTTAACATCAACAGAAGTGCGAACTCTACCAGCAATATTTAAGAAAACAGAACACACCTATAGCCAAATACTCAAGCACTGGTATGGGGAAAGAGCTGTATGTGCATTCTGTATCAATTAAATTTGACATAACACACGTGGAATACAACGTACTGATTAAAAATCGCTGGAGTAAAGAAGCAAATTTTCAGTTGATTAAAAGAAGCAGAGCAATAATAAGGTATTGCTCAGTTAACAAAAGTTTTAATAGAAGAATGCAACATTATGCCCATTCAAATGAAAGTGCACCACCCAAAGCAACCTTGAGAGCACCACATAAGTAAGTAAGTCACTACATAAGTTACATATTTAGGATCCAGCTTGACTGCAATTTACATCAAGTGACTCAATTTAATGCCGATTAAATTAGAAACTATTTAAAAAATTATCATCAATGTATAGTTGAAATCTGTTTTGCAATTTTTAACAATTGAGCAAAGGAGAACTCAAAGTCAAAAAGATAAAATGAAGATAAATCACACCTCTAGGAAAATGAAATACACACAATACTACTGACCACCAAATACTCAATACGTCAAATAACGCATTACACAAGAAGAGAGTCTTATTCAGCTCAATCAGGACTAACATAAAGTCTGTAGGCCTAATTATTTCGATGCATAAAAAAATTTATAATTCAAAACATCATATGAAACAAAAAATTTCGGAGCTTGTTAAAATGTAGTTTCCACGTATTAACTTATCAGAGGAGTTGGAACGTACAAACTTATTATCTGGTCTTATGAGAAAAGACAGAGATTACAGAGAGGCAGAAAAAGGGGAAGTAATCATGCTCAACATGCATAGACCATATCATTTGTAGCCTCACAAGGCATTACCAATACTTCTGAAAGTGCAATAGCCATGCATAAGGAGAGGTCCGTATCAAGTCCTTTTGTAAAAGTGAAGTGAGTGCACACAAGCAAAAACCACGCCAGTGTTAAGAGTGCGGGCACACAGGCTCACTCTCACCCTCGTTAGTTTCACGCTGATTAGATTCTGCAGCATCTCTATCTTGATTGCGTTCTCTGTGTCTATCTTGCTGGTGAGACACATTGGATAGATGATTTTGTAGGCGCTCTTCTTCTTGGCGTTGAAGCATAAATTGTTCCAAAGTAAGTAATCCTGCAGTATCTTCTCCTCGTGAGCTTAAACTTCGGTTATTTCTCCTGTAAATTGATAATTTTTTTATATTTTTTTGAAAAGTTTTCAGAACATAATCTATGCTTTGGTCACATTTGTCTTAGCTTCAAGACAAACTTACCTGGTATCGCTATCCCCATATGAGGAGGTGTTCACATTTCTAGAACTCGTTTGTAAAAAACGTTCTAAAGGGGAACTAGTTGTATCAGGCAAAATCCCATCTACCTTTCCTGAGCTATTTGAGCTTCCATCGGGGGGTTTGGGAAATGGTGGACAGTTCTCAGCAGCAACAACACGCCTATAACTTCTAAATTGAGCTGTGGGTACAGGTACATTCTGGCTCTTACTTGTGGATAAAAATCGAAGATATTTTCGATCTAAGCTGTGAGGAGTGGATAAAAGATCTTGTGACTGCTCAGAGCCACTTAAACTTGTCGCTGAGTTTGAAGACTGCGACGATAACTGGTTTGGATATTTACATCTGTATCCAAGTTTTTTCAGAGAGCCAAACTTCTTTTGAATGTCATATCTGGAGGAAAAATAATTCAAACAGGTCTGAATAGAACAATAGAGAAAAACAAGGAACGCACCAAAGGAAAAGTGCACCATTAGGTAAATATCACAAAAAAATAGATAAAAAGATTATTTTTAAAAAAAATACTCCTCTTACGTTTTTGATTCACATGAAGTGGCAAGATTTTGATGAGAACGGGCTGGTTTAGGACTTCCTGAAGTGCCACTGACATGACTAGTATGATTGGAGTGGCCTGAGAGAAAGTTAGTGAATTTTCGCATTTTGGGGCTGGGAAAACAAGAGTCAGCAACTTCACTATCATCTTCTTCATCTTCAGTTTCACTGAAAACTGCTCCTAAAACACATGTAAGTATGTCAATATATAACATACAGATCACTGGCATAGATATCAAACTAGAATATGAAAACGGAATATTTTGAGAAGTATTTGCTTTCCTGTCCATGAGTTTATAAGTGCAATCATTATCTTCATGCTCATTACCTTCTGGGACAGATGTTTTGGAAGAGCTCACATCAAGAGCAAAAGTAGCCATTGAGAGACAGTCCATCCATGCAGCTAATTCCTCCTCAGACTCCGCAGCAAAGTAAAATACAGTTCCTGCATTTTTGAAACGTGTTAAACAAATAAAATTTGAGAATCATGGAATAATATAAATGTCTGAAATATGATAGAAGAGCCAACATACCGGTGTGATACACTTTGAAAGCAAATTTTCGAGACTTTACTTCTTCAGCTGGGGATGTTGTAAATCCTGGCAGAGAAATGAAACAATCTGCCTTGTTGGCCTGAAATAGAGAATCAACTGGATTAGACCTTGGGGGTCCAAGCAGAAGATGAAAGTTATCCAAAGCAAGAACTGTTTCAAACAGCAAACATCTTGAAACAAAATAGTTTTTATATACATTTACCTCTTTACTTTTGAAACCATAAAAGGTAGTTCCTTTCAGAATGAACCAGCCTTTGATCCACTGAGCTCCACTGTCTCCTACTCGGACACGCCGGAAAAGCCATCCCTGGTAATCAGCAATTCCCAACTCTTTCACACCAACTGTGCGTCTCTCTGAGGCAGGCATAAGATGATTCAGCAATGAGTACAATACACAACACAAAAAACTACAATTTTCAAAGAAAAACAGAATCAGAACTTACTTGCTAGAAGAGGATTCTTTTTGCGGCTAACTTTGGGACTCCCAAATACAGATCTTTGACCTCCAGTTTTGCTACTAATAATTGACCGAAAGGAGGATTTGTGTTGTTCTGAGGGTGCTAGTGGAGATCTATTTGGTGGATTTGGTCGAGGTGGTGGTTCAGGAGGATTCACTGATATCTTGACAGGTATCTTAGGATGTTGCGAGGCCATTGGTAAATGTTCAGACGAATCTGATGATGCATGAGGATGTGTCGATCCTTTAAGATCTTCCATAGGTGCTTGAGTAGGAGAAGTGTTATTATTTTCTTGATTACTTTGCTCAGCAATATCTATACCTGATATCGGCGATGAGATTTTCTTTGAAAAGAGTTTGGTCTGAGCACTGTTCTGGTTAGCATCAAAATTAAAATCAGAATTACTGATTTTAGGAGACTTGAGATGAAAACGATTACCATTGTCAAAGTCATCCATTGGTTTGGGATAAAATCTGTGAGTGGTGATATCGGATATAAGATCAGGGCTGTTCAAGACAATGTTAGTAACTGTCCTTGAAAGACCTGGATTACTTCTATTAATATCACAATTATCGGTACAGTCATCGCTGTCCCCTTTCCCACAATTAGAATTTAAGACATGGCGATTGATGGTTTCTACAACTCTGCCATGCAAAACAGGATTTGAATTTACATCATAATCTTCATCATCATTTCCTCTTCTTTGTTCTCCCATGTCTACATTAGCATGAGGGTGAAGTAAGCTAGGAGAAGGGAATTTGAAAACAGAGTGGGTTGAATTATTCTGAACTTTCTGCATTGCAGGAGCAGTGGATGTAGTCAAGTCAGGCATTTTAAAATGCTGATGAGGTATGTCACTTCCAGATGATAATTCATTATTTTCAACTTTAGCTGGTGGAGAAGTCTGCACAGAAGAACTCATTCCTAGTCCTTCGAGACCGGACAAATCATAAGCTGGAGTGCTGTAACTTTTATCGAGTCTGCCTCTTTCTCTGTGTACAGGCAAATCTCCAACTTGACTTTCTGTGGATATTTTGCGACTCTTTCCAACAGAATCATCCTCTGATAGTGGACTGTCTGGGAGTTTTGATGTTTTTTCCACTGATGCCAAGTTCTTTGTGACAAAGTTTCCTTTGCTGACTTCTGTGAATTCAACATGTGAGTCATATGGGTCTACAACCAATTCAAGTCTTGTGATAAAACGTTTTTCATTTTTGATTTCCTTGGAATCAGAGGGTAACAAAGCCTTTTCATTATCCTCAGAAGTGGAAACATCCTTTCCTTGGTCATTAACAGACACATCCTGTGATATTTCATTGTCGTTTGAGGATGCTAAATTTTCTTTTGTGTCCTTTGAAGGCTTTACAATATAGTCCACTCTTTTTGTAATATACTCCCTGCTTGATGATTTCTCAAAGCCCAGACAAGTTGAAGGACGTTCATTTTGTTCACAAGGTGACTTGTTTCTCAGAACTCTACACTCAGGATTTGAATTGTGTGAGACAGGAGTTTTTCCACTAAACTTCCACTTCTTTTCCAATTTTAACTCTCGTAAAAACTGAAAACCAAAATGAAATAGTAATTTAAAAGCGAAGTGATTCACAAAGTAAGTGATTTCTCATATCCCCTCAAAAGAATACTTAGTTTTACCAACCTTTTCAAGATCTACTGGAGGAAGATGGGAAGCTGGGCTTGCCCCTGTGATTGTAGCACGTCTTTGAACTGGCACCCTTGGCTTGGGTAGGTACAGGCGCATACTTGTGGGCGACGTATGACCCTCTAGTTCATAATCAAGGGATGCTTCATCACAACCAGATCCAACATCATCTGACTCTGAGCTAGTAGATACAATAGTGCTACTTAAAGGCTCTAATGTGACATGTTTGGCAGGTGGTGTTTTAGGTGCACTTCTACAG
>CABIKL010002281.1:0-12951 GCA_902196195.1 Aptinothrips rufus
ATTTTCGGAGAAGATACGACTTGGAGAGTTGTCAACAAGTTACCGAACCTAACCAAAATTATGTCTGATAGACAAACATCTTGTTTCATGTGCTGCTCAGTGTGTTAACGGCTTTTACCTTTTCTCTGTTTCAGCCCCTTACGTAAAGGTTTACCTGGTTAATGGCAAGCGCTGTATATCGAAGAACAAGACTCACACGGCGAGAAGAACTTTAGACCCTTTGTATCAACAACAGCTTATTTTTAGAGAAAATTTTGCTGGCTGTGTACTTCAGGTGAGTGTGTAGTCTTCATGTCTCATCTGCACCTTAAACGAAAGAATTAGCCTAATATTGCTTTCATAATGTCGATTCGAAGCGAGGCCATGTTGGGGTTGAAGTCTCTGGAGGTCGGATGTTGACGTGTGGTGATGTGTTGCAGGTCACGGTGTGGGGCGACTACGGTCGGATCGAGGGCAAGAAGGTGTTCATGGGCGTGGCACAGATCATGCTGGACGATCTGAACCTGTCCGCCATGGTGATCGGCTGGTACAAGCTGTTCGGCACCACGTCCTTGGTTAGTGGCCCCCCCTCGCTCGCGCTCTCCCGCCGCAGCTCAGACAATAGCCTTGACTCGATAGGGACGGGTTGGGACAGCAGTGGCGCCTATTTCCCCGCAGGCTGCTCGTCGTCCACGGCGACCACGACAAGCTCCTCCGCTGAACGCGCTGACTGAAACCCGACCTGCCCGGCTGTGCCCGGCCCGGCCCGGCCCGCCCTGCTCCAGGTTGTCTGAGCCCATCATGTAGAGCCATGACCCCTTAGGGGGACTCCCCTACCCTAGGGTAGGTAACATCCGTACTGTGGTTTCAGCTTCACGTCCCTTATCCTTGTTCTTCCTCCTATTTGCTGCCTCGCTCCTCGAGTGATAGACTCGTTACTGCTAGACTTTCTTCGGTGAACGCTTCAGGTTTTTCTCTCAGTTTATTTCCTCCATAGACGATTAAGCATGCTATTTAGTGCTCGCATGTTCTCTGGTTCTCTTGCCTGTGCGCGTTTCGCCTTTTTAAACATATTCCGACCTATATTTCAGTGTGTCACCCTCTGTACCACTCCGCGAAGTAGGAGTGAGTCAAGACAACAACAAAAAAACGCAATATAAATAGCTTTTGCTTAAAATCAGTTGATTTGCTCGCTGCTTTATGATACTATCGCCATGAGTTTTGTGGATTCGTCCTAGCAGTTATGGGCAATATCCTTTTGCTTTTTGATTGTTTTTTTAAATTTGAAAACCTTAATCTTTTTTTGTTCTAATTTTTCTCATTTTGAAATTTATGAAAACGTCCTCATACGAATGTGGTTCAGTACTTCGAGGAAAGTTTCGGTTCATTTTTAAACGCTCTCTCGTCCAAGTAGTACTAAGTCAATTAAAAATGCCCGTGTCACTTCTTGTGGGTTCAAAAGTAATTTGATATCTGGTCATAGCGCAGATTTTTTTATGGTCACATTTCTATTTCAAAATTTCACAACTTTGCCTCAAACACTTCTCTTTGAAGATAATTAATATATACTTTGTAAGTACGCATCGTATCACTTATTTTGAAAAGTACTGCACTACGGTGGCCCCTAGCTAAAACGAGCTTTACCATTTGAGACATATTACGTATCGAAGTTTGATTGTAGACATGTCTGTTATTTGGCCAAATATCAGTCCATTTTGTCTCTCCATGTACCATTGCCGTTAGTGAAGTTACTAGTGATAGAATCCGTTAGTGACCCATAGATTCCATTCCTCGCTCCCTCGCTCTCTGACGTGCTCAGACAAGCTGTGGCTGGACCGGGTTTTAGCATCCAAATATTCCGATATTTTTACTGTGTATTTGGAAGAATATAATGTGTACGAGAAGCTCGTTGAGCGGAAGACTGTTGTAATTGACTGAGTAGAACGAGAATACGTTACCCACTGTGTGAGAGGACACTGTTGGCACATAGTGAGAAGTGACTATTAAAGGGAAAAGAAAATGTTGGAGGTCCGAAATTCTGAAAGAGAATGAAAAGAAGACAGGAAAGACGTTCCTTCCGAGGTTGCTTGCAGTGCTCGTCTGTCATTGTCTGACGTTGTCTGTTGCGCGCGCCTCTAGCGGACATTTGCGACAAACAGACAACACGTGGCATTATGAGACTAGATGCTCCATACGCGCGACACAGCGGATGCGAATATCCACTAGAATCGCCACAGAGAACGTCGGACAGCGACAGACAAGAATCGGGCGCACCCAGGCCACCCGCCGACACGCGTGTGAGGCACGTTGCCTACCCTGTCAGAGCCAGGCGCCGAGAGCCTAGCAGCCTGCAGCCTAGAGCTCTTCATGAAGGTGGCGGTGGTCTCTAGGAAGGCAGCGCAGCGCCGCGAAGCGTGTCGTCCCTTCCGTAGCGGAGAGCGTTCAGCATGTTAGCTTCCGCTTCTTTCGCGCGAAGATAGTTTAGTTGTTTTCCAACACGATCGCGCCTATTCTGAGACCTAACTAAAATTTCCTCACAGGCGTGTTTTCTGCACATTTTGGTTGACAGTATTATAGTGACAGCTTGTGCGCGAATTTCGTCCGTCATACGTTATTATGTTCTACAAATTTCAGCTTCGTAGTTTTGGAACAATATGAACAATGTGTCAACTGATCTCGGTTTGCTATTGCATTACATTGGATGTTCTTTGGCTTTTGTTAATTACTCAAGCTATTTTGTTTTCTTAAATTGTTGACATAAGATTTGCCAGCTTTCATATATGATAAGGAATCGCATCTGTCACTTTTAGGGCGTGACCTAATTTTTTAAAAAATGAATGTGCTGGATTGCCCCATCAAGGCTGCTGTTCATAATTTTGCAAAGTTTGCCAAGAAGTTCGATTCATCCTGAACGACTTTGGACGAATCGTCAACATCACCTTTCTAAATTATTTTTTCTGACTTGCAGTGAAATTTCCGAGCGGTGGGGGCGACTGCTGCTGAAGCCGGGTGACTCCCCCGCTCTGCCCCGCCCCGCCCCACCGCGCCCCACCCTACTCGCTTTACTCCCGCCGTCATGAACTTCATGATCGTCTCCATCTTCATCCTCACCATCGTCATCCTCATTTTGGGACTGTAGAGAAGACTTTTTTACTATGTGGAGAGTGATGTGATATCGTGTGATAGTCTTACCACGCCCGCCCGCCCCGCCCGCCCCGCCCCACCTCGCCCCGCCAGTGTCTCGCCGCTGACGCCGCTGGGGCGCGGCACAGCGCGGGCATGGGGGCGTGCTCACCACGCCCCGCCCCGCCACGCTTCGCCTTGCATCGCCCCGCTGCTGTCGACGCAGCGCCACGCTCAGTGATACTCGCCGTGTTTTTACCTGTGTTCAGTGCAACGGACGTCAAACAATTCGAAACAAAACGGTGTTATACATAAATAAACTAAAAGTATGCTATAAATATATAAATATTGACAAAAAACACACTTGGATTTCTTACTTTTAAAAAGAAAAAGTTGTAACATATTGTACAGGCAATTTTGTTATTGACTCTTCATCATGTGCGAACATGAAAGACCAAAACTCTGCGTTACTTGGCCCATGGGCTGCAGCCTCCTTGCACGCCGCGCCGCATGGAACTCCTCCCCTCCCCTCCCCTCTTCTCTCTTCGCCTCGTCTCTTCTGTCCAAGCCCTGGCGGAGGGGTATGCCAATCAATCAGTATTGAGATCAATTTTAATTCTCTGTTTACTACCATTGAACTAATCGGGCACTAGTTATGTCTGCCCTGCACGGGAGCAGGTCTGGTTTGAAGACTGCATGGACTTCCCCCATCTCATACTCCTAGCATGTTTCTTCGAAGCCGATTTCAAAAAGCATCCGCTGGCAACGATAAAAAGTTAAATGGCGGTTGGAACGCGTCACTGATGCCATTGCAACGATATTTAGGTTTGACTCGCCTTCCTGAGAAGATTTTCATAGCTTTTCGCGCACCAGCGGCGTGTAAGGGGGTTAATGCCTATTTATTTTATGTATCATTTTTACTAGGTTGTCCTAACCGTTCTTTTGTGGTGCAATCATTTTGAATGCTTCATCCAGACTTACGCATTACTAAACGCATCGGATAGTTTAAAAAAAGTAAAGATCAAGAAGATAACATAGTAATATCAAATTAGTATAATTATGTGCATGCTGTGATTTATGTTCTCTTGAATACTGCGTTTCGTTTGTTTTGCAGCGGTGGCTGCACTGTCTGGGGTATGCGGTTGCTCGTGGATCTGTCGTGTGTGTGCGAGTGTGTTTCTTATATCAACTGATTACAAACCTAGAGGCTAATAGCTATGACAAGATTTACTTCTCCTTAAATTATTTTTGTTTATAACTTTGAAACAATCAAAGGCTTCATGAATAAAAAATTATTACGTGTGAGTAAAGCGCATTTTTTTGTAACTTAACGATGATAATCAACTTACTGGAATCTGATCACCTCTTCCAAATTTAAAATTTTCGTGGCAAATAGAACCGGTTCAGATCTCTTTCACGGAAGGTCCTCCTAATTTGAATTAGATTTTGTAGTGTCAATCAAGAGTCATGCCGACTTTTTTGAGGGGCATAATCCAGTCAGGACGAATCCCGGCGAAATGTTTGTGTCTTTGCCACAGTTCTGAACATATCCTTACAATTGTATCATAATTTAAATTGTGCTCAAATATTTAGGAATGTTAGTGCGAGGTTCTTGATCAACCGCAAGCCCCGTCATACCGGTCCGGCCACAAAAAAGCAACTAAAACTTAAAGGAAACATTTTGAAAGCCTTCTGGATCTGTGATAATACCTTTTAACTGCTGAGCAGACTGTTGTTGAGCGCCATGATGCTCCAAGTGTTATACGTCGTGTCTTAACTACTGTTGTCCTGGGCAAGTTCCACTCAGAGGGTCCACCGGTGGCCGCCTCATACCGTATTGCATGCCAGTCCTTAGGCGTTCTCTCCGAGTCGTTTCTTTCCTCCGCTCTATAACCGTACGGCTTTCAATGGAAAGTTCTCAAATTCTAGGTTAACACTAACATAACGTCACTTGTAAATACGAAGACAATAAATGTATCTATGCAAAGAAGTTATTTTTTCCTCAAGGCATTTGGCTATGTGCACCCAATCCCCAAACCTCCATACACACAATTTTTATGGACTACCCCTCCAAAGGGAAGGCTGCAGAGAAAATAATAAAAGAGAAGAATCGTTCAACGAAAGGACTTCCCTGAGAAATAATTAGTCGCCAAAACAGTTCAGTTGTGCACTCAAAGGCATATACATTGGATTCATAGTACGGCCGGCTCGGCTATTTTGGCTATTTGCAGTCTATTTTTCAAATATTTCAAAACTTGCATATGTAATGCTGTTTTACTTTTACTCTGATGAAAAGAAGAAAAGAATTCTCTAAGTAAGTCTACGCTACTTAATTAGGTTCAAAAACAAAAGTTTTGTCGTACTGACACTGTAAGAGTTGAGTGATAATGAGAATCCCTCTAACTGTTTGGTTTTTGCGACGCGTTTCACGCTAATTTTGGCACTATAAACCCATTTAGGATCATCCGTATCGATTAGCGCGTTTTTCGTATTTTTCGCGCCATATCAAAAAATCTTCTCGTGTCAACACTCAACTGACAGTCGACTGTCTGTGAGTCAACCTGTTCAAAGTTCCAACTCGTAAATGTGAGAAGGTCGGAGTCGGCGAGCCAGAGATTGACAGGTCGTCGGTAGCGACAAAAGGTCAGTGAGTCATCAGGAATATTTTTCCTTTTTTATGTTGGCTTTTCCGATCACTTTGCCAAGGGCGCAATCAAAAGTCACCTCCATGTCTTATTTCTTTCTCGACGCGCCCCGGTATTTGCCGATTCTTATGCGTACGTAGGAGGAATGTGGTTAGTGTCATTTCTTTGACAGTGGTCCGTAGAATACCCAAAACTTCTGCTGCTTTACTTAATATGTGCATGATTTACACCATGTGATTATCCTCAAGTGCTCTTTGGAACTTGAAGGGGTTAGTTTCCGTGTCAAGTGGAGCAATAGTTCACTGTATGGAGTCGAACCCGGACCTTTTGAATCATTTTAACGTTTTATCTCGCCGTCTCAGTGTTCTGAAATTAACGCCAAGTGACTAAATAGTTAATCACCATGTTTTCTTACATTTAAGTTCATGTTTTCAGGTATGCATATTCCTATCAATGGTATGCTATGAAATGATAGTAGTTTTTGCTTTGTTGCAGATACTTTTAGCTGTTAAAATGGGTTGTCTGTCATGTGCCTGGTGCATTACTAAATTCGCTCTAGTCTGTGTGTTCATCACTTTTTTGCCGGGCATTCCACCCAATGCTGAGTATAAGGAATTTAGGTAAATGTTTGCTTGTATAACATATCGGATTGATTTTACCTGAACAGAACTTTACATTTAATTGCTGCTATTATTCTTTGTAGTGTTACTAGGCCAAAGAGTTTAGATGCAGAGTTATTAGGAAGACAGCATCTCAACAATGCTGAGCGTATATTGGAAGGTAAAATAACTGGTCCAGAAGCTTTTGCAGTGTACAATGGTGCTGTTTACACTGGAATTCATGGTGGATGGGTGGTAAGAATCGATGAGGGAGAGCTGGTGCCGGTTGTCAAATTTGGAGAGGATTGTGGTGAGTCTTTCGTTTCTTTTTGTGTTGTGATATGCAATTTGATAAGTGCAGTTTTTCCCTTCAAATATTACAAACCTAACATTTGCTCTATTTTTCTTATTGTTTTTCTTTTTGCATGTGTGTGTGTGTTTGTTTGTGTTAACAGAGGATATTGTTGAAGAGGACATCTGTGGTCGTCCTCTTGGCTTGAAATTTGATAGTGCTGGCAATTTATATGTGGCTGACGCTTACTACGGTATCTTTAAGTACAATATCGCAAGAGGTAACTTTGCACTTGAGTAATATTCATTGTTAACTTATTTTATCTTTCACCAAACTCTCTTAAATTGCTCTATAACATTTGTTTCTAGGAGAGAAAACTTTGCTCGTCGATGCTAAAACAGAAATTGATGGAAAGAAATCTAAGTTTATCAATGACCTTGCTGTTGCAAGGGATGGATCTGTGTATTTCACAGTGAGCAGTACTACTTTCCCTCTTTATGAAGGTGTTCATGCAATGTTGGCAACTGGGGATGGCAGGTATGTTATTACAGTTGCAAATTTTATTTTGACCCTAATTTGCTCTTGTTCTTGCGTCCTTATTATCCAAGCACAGCTTTTTAAGAATTCATTGCCACTGACTTGTTCACAGAGTAATTAAGTACGACTCGCAGAGCAAAAAGAAAACTGTCTTGGCTGAAGGTCTTCTCTGTCCGAATGGAATAGCTCTTTCTGCCGATGAGGAATTCCTTGTGTTCGCTGAGTCTGTTGGGTTACGTGTGATGAGGTAAGGAAAATGACTTTATTCCACTTTCTTCCTGCATTTCCTATTTCTAGCTCTTCTTTGGGTCATATTTTTAGGTACAATCTGAAGGGATCCAACAAAGGGACTTTGCAAGTTTTCGCTGAAGGTCTCCCAGGTGTTCCTGATAATATCAGAACAGACGAACGTGGCGGTTTCTATGTAGCATTGGTGATGCCTGCTGACGAGACTCATCCATGCTTGCCTGCGGTTCTTGGTCCCTTCCCTAATGTTCGAAAATTCCTGGCAAGAGTATTGTATCTTCTCGAATTGCCTTTTGTGCAAATCAATAATTTATATCCAAACTACTTCTGTCGTCGAGCCGCTCACGCAGTAAGTATACTATAACTTAGGTTTCTTTGTTTCTTGTATTGTATTCCGCCTTTTCCTTTTTCCTCAAAGTTCTTTTCTTTTTTTCATTCCCTCAGATTGGCCATTTAAGTGGAACTCAACTGCTCTCTCCCAATGGTGTCATTATTCTGCACTTAGATTCCCAGGGGCAAATTAGAGATGCTATGGTTGGTGTTGATGGTTCAGTGAACCATATTAGTGACATGGTCATAGCTGGAGATTATATTCTTCTTGGTTCGCCTTACAACAATTACATCGGCCGTGTCCGTCGTCCTAATGCACCTAACCAAATACATGTGAAGTCAGTACGTTGGGAGGAAGCATCACCGGAAGAAAAGAAAAATGACGAAACTGCAGCAAGGAAAGCAGCTGAGGAGGCTAAACTGAAGAAAGCAAGGGAAGAACAAGCAAAGAAAGCAGCTGAAGAAGATGCAAGAGCCAAGAAGGCATCAGAGGAAGCAGCTCGTAGAGCAGCTGAAGAGCTCCGTCTGAAAAAGGAAGCAGAAGCAGCTGCTCGCAAGGCAGCAGAAGAATCCAAGGCTCGTTTGGCTGCTGAAGAGGCAAGAAAGAAAGCAGTGGAAGAGGCAAGAGCCAAGAAAGCAGCTGAAGAATCTGCCAAGAGGGCTGCAGACGAAGCTAAAGCTCGAAAAGCTGCTGAAGAGAGTGCTAAGAAGGCAGCTGAAGAAGCCAAAGCCAAGAAAGTTGCTGAGGAAGCCAAAGCACGAAAAGCAGTGGAAGAAGCACGAGCAAGGAGAACAGCTGAAGAAATGAAACTCAAGAAGGCTGCTGAGGAAACTGCTAATAGGAAGGCTGCAGAGGAAGCAAAAGCAAATCGAGCTGCTGGAGGTTCTGGCAATGTTGGTAAAAATTGAAAGTGCTTGTGTGTTCTCAGTTTTGAAATATCTTTCTTTGGCATTGTTCAACTGATTCTAGCTCGAACAATATCTTTCAATACCTTGGTCTTTGAATGTTAAATGAACCGATCTTCCTGTATGAGTGTAACTTGGTTTGAAATTTAAAAATCCTTGTGGAGTGCTCAGTTGATTGGCTGTGACATGTTCATATTCTGTATCGAATCTCCTGCTTTCTCAGCTCTCTGTCACCTTTACGTCTTAGCTGAACAGACTTTCCCAATTGTCTTCTGAAACTCTTTGCTCTTTTTGAACATTGCACCACAAGTGCCATTTTAACATTTGTTAAGGTCAGAAAATCTCAAATGTAGAACTGTATATCTGTTGAAGGTTGTAGTGCCAAAAATATTGTCTAGAATATTGGGCAGGCTTATCTGACAATGTTGCTTTTGTTTTAATTTTGTTATGCGATTGAATTCCACTCTTGACATTCCTTGCGTAGTCTGGTAATCTGTGACCTCAACCTGTGACCATTACTTCGTTTATGCATGCATGCTTGGAAATGTACTTCTTTCTACTTATGGTGTGAATCTTTTGTGTATATCAAACATCATATATTTATATAAGATCTGTAATTTAAATGGCAGCTCTGACTGAGTTTTAAAAACAACATACGGAGTCACATATTGACTATTCTCTTTATCGTGTTGTTTGTGATTATGAAAGAACAATTCTTATCTTAATAGTTTGGGAATGGAAATCCCACAAAATTTTGTACCTTGTCATATGGTAGGTTTCGGTAATATTTATAAGGTCTCTTCTCATTGTCTTGCATTCCAACTGTACATTTTCTGTGATGACTGTTTTCTCTTCCTGCTTTGGTGCTTTTTTGCTCTAATGAATCTAACTTTGATGGCGGGGACTGAGGTAAAAACATTTTTAATTTCCTTGATTGTTTTCCTTAGCAACTGTAAGAGGATCTGCTCGTTGCTATTTTTTCATTTGAGATAGTAATCTTAGGGTTGTGGTGACATAAATTTATATACTTGGTGTGGCATTTAAAAAAAAAAATGTTTCACACTAGATGTTATGGTTGCAGGTTACGTTGGTGTTTTATTGCGAACAGTGAACAAGCTCTGGAACATTTTGTGGTGAACCTGTCTTGTACAAGTTAGCATTAATGTTAATATTCTTACTTTGTTCATGTCTTGTATGAAATATGAGAAAGCTCTTTTGCTAGAAAGAAAGAAAGGAAGTCTTTGATTAGTTATCGTATATGTTGTGCAGAACGTCATTTTGCAATAGTATCTCTTGCATGTTTATCATTCAACCTGTGATGCCAATTAAAACGTTTTTTTTTAAAAAAAAGCATACAATTATGATGTTTTATAAATTTTCCAATTCCTACTTTGAATTATTACAGAATTTACACATAACTCATTTGAAATTACCGTGGGTCAAGATGTACATTAGTGACTACAAGAGTACCATAGCTTCGAAAACAAGAAACCTAATAACAAACTCATCAAAGACAGAAAAAAAAATATATGCTTAGAAAATATTTCCTGGAGCATCTAGAAGCAAATGGCAGTAAATATAAACAACTTTATTGTGATTATTTTTCATCATGTACAATGACTTTAGAAAATGGAAAGTGAAAATGGAAAATAGCTTTGATTTGGAACAAAAATTAGTCACTGGCACACTCGGTCGGTCAGTATTTCTCGGGGAAGGGAAAGAGGAGGGGGCGGGGGGAGGCAAGCAGCCGCCAGCCGCCCAAGCCGCCCAAGCCCTAGCCGCTCTGCTGCGTGTTGACATTTGTGCAGAAAGTAGGCTGTCAATCATAGTGATGTTCGTCCAGTATTAGTTCTTAAGGTAAATTAAAGAGTATAGGATCCAACCCAATGATGTTCATAATAAGTCAGTTGCTGTGAACTACGAGGATTCCGCTTTCACTATTAAATTTTTCGGTGCAACCGACACCTAACCTTCCTTTATACTGTCATTTTACAAATAGTTGCAGTCAGTACAAAAACTGAGAAAGTTTGCAAACATTGCCTTTCTATTCTGAAAATTAAAAAATTTCATTTATTTTTGTACAAAACAGTCTCTAGGATGTAAAATGATAATTCCCATCTTCCAGTGTTTGCTTGAAACTGCAATCTACTTTAGTTGCTCTACTTTATCATGTTTCACATCATCAGCGAATGTCGGGGCCATTGGACGAAATAACAGGACTCATGGATGCTCATGTGGATGAATCAAGGGTGAGAGGTGATGATTTCGACGAAGCGAGGGATCAAAATCCTGCTAGGAGGCGGAAAGAAAGGCGTCCCCGAACGCAGTCTGACCAAGGAGATAATCCTGTATGTATATTTGTATTTGGACCCCAGAGCATTCTGAAAACAAGTAGAATCATTATTCCTGTATTCTCGTTTTTCCTATTGTTTGTTTCAGAACGATGGAGATCCAAGCAGTATTTCGGGACTCGGGGGGGATCCTCCAGTGGAATGGTTGAATGATCAAGAAGAGCTGAAATATGGAGCTCAGCATGTCATCAAACTTTTTGTACCAGTTTCATTGTGTATGCTTGTCGTAGTATCTACTATCAGCTCTATTGGATTCTACTCAAGAAAAGATGTTTTCTTGTAAGTGTTATTAACTGTTCTGCCTTTCTTTTTATTAATCCTGGTTGCTTCAGATGTTTTAGAGTTTTCTCTTAATGTGCATTATCAGGGTTTACACACCATTTCATGAAGAGAGTCCATTAGCAAGCACCAAAGTTTGGAACGCCCTTGCAAATTCAGCTATTTTAATGGTTGTCATCATCATTCTTACCATCACGTTGATTCTTCTGTACAAATATCGGTGCTATATGGTACTGTAATTTTCTTTCTTCATATATTTTAACAAATTTTACTTGAATACTTTGTTAATGCCAATTTCTTCCTCAGCTGATTCATGGTTGGTTGATACTCTCATCATTCATCCTGCTCTTCATTTTCTCCTATTTATATTTAGAGTAAGTGAACCGGTTCACATATTTTGTGATTCTGTTTTTATCAGAAAGATGCATTTAAATTTATTTTCCTGAATTTTTGCAGAGAATGCCTGCGAGCATACAATTTGGCTTTAGATCACATTACTGCCGTTCTCATCCTCTGGAATTTTGGAGTGATGGGAATGATATGTATCCATTGGAGTGGGCCTTTGCGGCTGCAGCAAGCATACCTTATTTTTGTTGCTGCTCTAATGGCACTAGTCTTCATCAAATACTTACCTGAATGGACCACATGGGTGGTTTTGGGTGTCATCTCAGTTTGGGGTAGGTTTCAAGGACAATTTTTCTGCTACTTTTATATAAAACTTCATTTTAATGATGTAATTTTTATACAATAAATTACTATTTTATTTTTATTCCTTCCGTCTTTCAGATCTTGTGGCTGTTTTGACTCCTAAAGGTCCTCTCCGCATTCTTGTAGAAACGGCCCAAGAAAGAAATGAGAATATATTCCCAGCCCTCATTTACTCATGTAATCTCTTCAAAGGCTTTTACAAATGTTGGTGTGCCATCTCTCTTTTTATAATCATACTGAAATTTCTTTTTCTTTTTACAGCAACAGTTGTCTACTCAGTAGTGGGAACTGCTAATAATGACAACACTGGATCCTCATCTGGCACACAATTGGATTCCCCTGGTGAATTTTTTTAAGAGATCTGAATCTAATTTGTTATAACTATTGTTTATCTTTAAATTAATGCATGAAATTAATATTCAGGAGACGCAGAAAGTGGGTTTGTGCCTACCTGGAGAGAAGAAGCCAATGAACGTGAAGCTGCAAGACGCAGAGCTATTGATGATGATGAAGTCAGAATCCACCCACAAACTAATAATCCTCAAAGTGATGTAGCTAATGAACTTGGTCTGGGGGATGCCGATCAGAGAGATGATCAGCAGAGGAGACAGCCTCTAGGCCGAAGTCCATTCCGTATACGAGATGATGATGATCAACGTAAGTAAAACCTTTCACACTGTGTCTCTTAAGCAGGGATGGAAAAGATAAATAGCTTGTTTAAATATTGTTTCAGGTGGAGTCAAATTGGGCCTTGGAGATTTTATATTCTACAGTGTATTAGTTGGCAAAGCATCATCCTATGGCGATTGGAATACTACATTTGCCTGTTTTGTGGCCATTCTCATAGTAAGGGAAATCACCATAAAAAGTTTTAATCTAATTTCTTAATCAAATATATTTTGATACTAATGATTTTTCTTTTTTTTTTTTTCAAGGGATTATTTCTCACACTCCTG
>CABIKL010002282.1:0-12951 GCA_902196195.1 Aptinothrips rufus
CCCTGCCCTGCCCTGCCCTGCCCTGCCCTGCCTTGCCCTGCCCTGCCCTGCCTGGCCCTGCCCTGCCCTGCCCTGCCTTGCCCTGCGCTGCCCTGCCCTGCCCTGCCCTGCCTGGCCCTGCCCTGCCATCCAATAACCTCCCAACCGCAGCGATGCTAACGCCATGCCGATGCGGTTCGCCTTAGTGCCACGGCTGAGCTGTCTGTGCCGGGGTTGTGGCGGGGCGATTCGTGGCGGGGTGGCGCGGCGCGGGGTAGCGCGGCCGGTCGAGGGGTAGTGCCGCCCGACCCTCCGCCATGTCCCCTCAGCCAGGGCTCAGACTAGACCGCGCGGGGCCACCCCGCCGGATCAAGGGGCCGCGGGGCGGGGCGGGGCGGGGCCGGGCGGGGCGAGGGGAGGATATAGGGTGGCACGGCGTAGAGAGGTGTGTGGCCACATTGTCAGCTGTTCTGAACCCTTGTTTGGTCCGGGTTAGAGGAATAGGCAGGAGCAGGCAGGCGGGGCTGTTGCCCGCGCACAGTGGGATTCGGGATCGATTGTCCGCGCCGAAGCTGACAGCCGTCGAGCTGACAGCCGAGGAGCTGACGCGTACGTGTGTACGTACCCGGGTAGCTGGCCCCGCAGGCAGCGTGAGGCGGGCTCCCAGTACTCGCTGGTAGCTGGTAGCAGATCACTCTCGTATCAGTGGCACTCGCCGATATTGTATTCTGCCTCCGTTTCGTTTCAGCCCGGTCTCGCGGCGGGGGGCGGCCCCATTCTTGGAGCGGAGCAGAGCGAGCTGGTCGGGGTAGGCGGTAGCGAGCCGCGGAGCGAGCCCTCACTGTCCGACCCGACCCGACCACACCACCCCGCCACCAGCCTGTCTGGGGGCGGAGCAGTGCCGGAGCAGTGCAAGCACCCCCCGCCAGGGGGCAGCACCAGCTAGGGTCGGGACCAGGGGTGTTGGGTGTTAACGATACGTTATCGGTTATCACGATAATGTATCGTTGTCGCGATGGGTTTAATCGGGTGGTTCTCGTTGTCGCGATACGATAACCGACTTCAGTTATCGAGTCAATCGTTGAGACGATGACGATTTTCGCTATCGGTAGACAAATTTCATATAAATGTCGATTCGGCGTCTATCACATCTACTAGATATAGAATCAGCGATGAAATTTTCGACCTGTGTCTTGCTGAAAAAATAGGGACCTAAACATGAGAGAAGCAGGGCGTTGATCTCTCATTGGCAGCATGGGCTGAAGTTACGTCCGTGAACGTGGCCGGAACGTAATCAGCCTGAACCAATGTCAAAGTCTACAATGTAAGTAGATCGTTTGTAAAAGATAGTAGAGGCATAAGGAGCGTTAGTAGACGACAGGAAGTATTTTTATTTTTTTTATACTCTTGGTCCGGTTGACTTCACACAACTCTTGCAGTCGACCAGCCAAAACTCGACGTGCGACCCGCAGCAATTACGTTAGTAGATGTTAGTAGAGTCACTGTCATGACCGCCTCTATCATCACACTATGTCACGAGCTCATGACCACATTCCGGGTCCGGCTAACTTCCTAACTTCCCCCACCAAAGCTTGTGACATAGTTAGATGATAGAGGCGGTCATGACAATGACTACTATTTTCTAGTAACGATGCTTTCATGACTTACACCACCGCCATGATTACGCATTACCGTGGGGGAAGTTAGGAAGTTAGCCGAACCGGGAATGTGTTTGAGCTCGTGACATAGTTAGAAGATAGAGGCGGTCATGACAGTGACTCTACTATCGTCTACTAACGATGCTTTGATGACTTACACCACCGCCATGAACACGCATTTCCGTGAAGGAAGTTAGGAAGTTAGCCGGACCCGGAATGTGTTCATGAGCTCGTGACATAGTTAGATGATAGAGGGTCATGACAGTGACTCTACTATCGTCTACTAACGATGCTTTCATGACTTACACCACCGCCACGAACACTCACTACCGTGGGGGAAGTTGGGAAGTTAGCCGGCCCCGGAATGTGCTATCTATCCAACCCACTACCCTGGTAACTGAGATTCGTCAATAGCGTTCTTCAAAGAAGCCCAGAACGGAAGTGTGAAGAAGAAGACGACACGGCGAGAGGGGAAGCGCGGTGTTCCGCTGCAGCTCCCCGCTCCCTCTCTCGTCGCGTCGTTTTCTTCTTCACACTTCCGTTCTGGGCTTCTTTGAATTACCCTATTGACGTGAATGTAATTCAATATGACGTGAATTGGATGTTAAAATCAAAATAAACTGAGATGATGCCACGTTGAGGTCATTTGACGTCAGCAGACGTCATCATGACCGGTCTCTGTCACTAGGGATGGGTTATGTCCAGAGTAGGAACCTTCTCCATAGAAGTACGCTGAGACCACAGCGAAACACAAGTACTCGGGTCATCTAATTAAACTTGTCGTTATTCACTACAAGTTGGTAAGATAATTTTTTTGCTTTTCACTAAATCAAGAAACAATTTGACGTAAATTATTAAAAAAACATAACATGTAAACAAAAAAAAATAACCTAATCTGGTTATCGTCAACGATTTAAGTGCCGAGATGTCTGGATAACTTTGTTTTGTCCACAAGTAGTGCTTTCTGAACCAAGACATATCCTTCGCCTTTTGTCTCTTTACAATTACTCACCCATTCTTCTGCAAAACTGTTGCATGATTTCCATCTTGAGAGAAGGGCCGTCCTTCGCTCAAGTTTCCATACTCCCCGCAAGATCCGTTGGAAAATTTGAAATCTATAGAGCTAGTCGCGCCAGTGAAAGACATCATTCTCAGCCGCCCAGAGGGCAGCACTATCTAGAGACAAAGCAAGACAGAGGGTGAAGGGAAAGGAGGGGTTGGGCAGGCCAAGTATGAGAAATCACGTTCGCTGCACACGTTGTGAATTTCGACCCATGGAAATCATAACCTTCAAGTTGTTGTTGTCATGTGTGTGTCCACTGTTAACTTTTGATTTGAGATATTTTGAATCTTTTGTCTGTGAGTAGAATTTAAGTATTCTCTCCAATATTCTGTAAGGTGAGCTACCCGAAAAAAAAAATCACCCATACGAGCATAATTTGTGTTATTTTATATTATTTTATGTCTAAGAAAATTCCCACACATGTCAGTTATATTTCTTGAGTATTTTAATTTCTTGCTTGTTTTATTGTTTCAGATGGCTGACTCCGATATGGAGGTTGACACAAATAAAACTGTTCTCTGTCGCTTCATGTCAGAGTCAGGAGAAGTTGTGGATAATTTATTAGATTTGCCATTAAATATTACTCGTGACAAGCTACAGCTTATATGCAACGCTCTTCTCAAACAAGTAAGTTATTGTGCACACCATTGGCAGTATTTTAATTTTATTTTGCATTTTATGTCTTTGTGATTCTGACAAACATTGTGTGCCGCAACAGGAAGAGAATGTACCATATGTATTTCTTGTGAAAGAGAAAGAAATTACAGGATCATTAGAAAGTGCTCTAGACAAAGACAATCTCAACACAGAGAAAGTTCTTGACATAATATATCAACAACAAGCAGTCTTCAGAGTACGCCCGGTCACAAGATGCACAAGGTAAGCATCAATCTTTTCACCTTCTTTTTCTTTCTTTTTTACGTAATCTGAATCTTTACAATTTTTTATTCTTTTTCATTTAGCTCTATGCCTGGGCATGCAGAGGCTGTTATATCAGTCCGATTCAGCCCAAATGGAAGGCATCTTGCCAGTGGTTCTGGGGACACAACTGTGCGGCTTTGGGACATAACAACTCAGACTCCTGATATTACGTGTAAAGGTAAATAATTTTCTTTCCCAAATTTTCTGAATTAATTTGTGTATATCTAATTTTTTTTACATTCGTCTTGTTTTTTAATTACATACATTATTTTTCTAATGTGGGCAGGTCACAGGCACTGGGTGCTTTGCATAGCATGGTCTCCAGATTCAACACGTCTTGCTTCTGCTTGTAAAAATGGTCACATTATCATCTGGAGCGCAGATTCAGGGAAGCAAGTTGGACGCACCCTATCAGGTCATAAACAATGGGTCACCTCTTTGAGCTGGGAACCTTACCACAGGTAGTTGTTTTCTTTTTCATAAGTTGTGAAAAGCATTCGTGAAAGACTTATTTTGCTTTCATAACCAATCTTTAACTTGGTCTGTTTCGTCACATGTGTCAGGAATTCTGACTGCAGACTGCTAGCCAGTTCTTCAAAGGATGGAGATATTCGCATCTGGGACACAGTTTTAGGCACAACAGCTCGAGTTTTAGCAGGTCATACTAAAAGTGTTAGTTGTGTGGTATGGGGTGGTGCGGGCTTGATTTACTCTGCATCTCAAGATCGTACTGTAAAAGTATGGAGGGCTGAGGATGTAAGTGTATAATGTTTTTCCTGATAACACTATGAAATTGTGTAAATATTTTTCATGAACTATTTGTTTTTTATTCAGGGAGTACTGTGCCGGACACTGGAAGGCCATGCTCATTGGGTCAACACCTTAGCGTTGAACTGTGACTATGTGCTTAGGATAGGACCATGCAACCCTATAACTAATCCTCACGGAGAAGGAAGTGATAGTCAGTGGATTTTATTGTGTCTACAAAAATGCAATCAAATTAACTTACCAAATGGTGACTTCACATTGTTCAAATTGTTTTGCAGAATCAATTTTAAAAGCAGAGGCAGAAAAGCATTACCAGAATATAGTGAGAGCAGCAGGTGAACGTTTGGTTAGTGGGTCAGATGATTTTACACTGTTCTTATGGCATCCTGAACAAGATAAGAAACCAATTGGTATGTTTGTAACATTGAGTAAAGTTTATATTCTAGTCTGTTTAGTTCAGCTATGCTTTTAAAAATGTTGTTACAATGTCATTGCAGCCCGCATGACTGGTCATCAGCAGCTTATAAACTCAGTCCAGTTCTCTCCAGATGCAAGATTTGTTGCATCAGCATCATTTGATAAATCAATTAAGCTCTGGGATGGAAGAACAGGAAAGTACGTTCGCATCGCGTCTGATGAGGGCAACTTTTATTCCTATTTTTTATTCAAAGATCTTGTTTTTTGTTTGTTTTTTTTAATCATGAAATTTGTGCAGATTTATTGCTACTTTCCGGGGGCACGTCCAAGCTGTGTATATGGTAGGATGGTCTCCTGACTCTCGTCTCCTGGTCAGTGGAAGTGCAGATTCCACATTGAAAGGTATAGTTACAATGTCAGTTGCATTTGTAATGCTCCAAAAAAAATTTTCTACTCAACATATAAGTCAATTTATGTGTTTGGACAGTTTGGAGTATGAAAACTCATAAACTGGAATTAGATCTTCCCGGACATGCTGATGAAGTGTTTGCTGTAGATTGGGCACCGGATGGAATGCGAGTTGCATCAGGAGGGAAGGACAAAGTGTTAAAATTGTAAGTATCTGAGTGAAGACGTTTTTTTTTTGTTTTTTTTTGCAACTGCACTTCATTTACTGCATACTGATGTATTTTTTTGTCCTCTTAGGTGGCAAAACTAGCTTCTAATCCCGAGCTTAATTTGTCTTATGCATTTAGTGAAAGAAATGGAATATTTACAACTCTGTTGCAATAAAGAAATACAAATTACTTCAGATAGAAAATATTTATTACCATATCCCCTCAAAAATCTCTGTTCACTTTTAAAGCTTAACTCTTTTACTCTTCATGATGAGCAATTAATAGAAAACCGAAAAAACACTTCGACAATTCAGTTCAATTTGTGAACTGTAAATAATCACAGAGCCATCAATAAATGTAACAGAAAAATACAATACTCCAAGACTACGCAATATAAACTTAAATCGGTTTCAAAAGATGTGCTTCATTATCAAGTTCCTGTTGCAGCACTCCAGAGAGGAGCCACTCAGCAGCGACAATGCGAACATTGCTTTTCAGTTTGCTCCATATAGATTTATCCTCTTGAGAAGAAATCACAACACTATTTGAAGGCCATGAAGCAGGAATTCGGGTCAAGACCTGTCCGCCACAGCTTAAAATGATTGCTGGAATGAAAAACAAAACAAGCCTATGAGCAACAGAAATATCAGCAAATTTGAAAATGTGAACCATCTACAAAATACAGTACCTTTCATTTCATCGGGGACTGGTTTAACACTCTTTGTAATGTAAATGTGGTAATCTTGCAATATTGACTTATTGACTGCCCTTTTAAGAGAATCCACCAATCTCATGTTGAACTTAGCCTCAGCCTCCTCATCATGGAGGATGTGTTCCCATGGGTCTGTAAACAGCGATGAAAGAATATTCGATTTGTAGAAATCAAAAACATCAGTTGAATGAAAGTACAAAGAGCAGGACACAGGAGAACGGTACAAAACCTACCCAGCAATCGACCTGCATCTTTGGAGACAGCTAACCAGTTTGGACCAACAACAGGCAGGCCCTTCCCCACTGTCGCCAGCAGCTTCACTGTCCTCCTTAATTTATCGGTGACCAACACATCACAACTGTCAACTGCATCAACAATTGCTCCACCTGTAAAAGGACCATTAGTTTAGCATAACTACAGCAAATGGCTAGAGAGCTGAAATCTAGAATTAAAAGTTGATTCAAATTAATGTTGGTCTAAGTCATAGATGTAAAAATATTACTTCCTCACCTAACTGTTTGACAATACTTTCATGTCTTGGGTTGTTGTACCCAGTAAACAAAACAGAAGTGCAGCTGGGAGATGTCAAAGGCTTCAAACTCTGAACAGTAAAAGAAACAGGAGGTTAAAAGTTTTCGTTTTACACAAAAGCCAAATAATTTGTCATTTCATAATTACAGCAATTATTCAAGCTCACCTGACGAGGACTTCTACGAGCACCGGTACCAGTTGAAGCCACACTGTCAAGCCTGCCTCTGCGACGTTTTTTCTCATTTCCTGCGTCTGATGCAAATGATTCGTTAAGGCTACCAGCCCTTTTCAGTGATGAAGAGGCTGTACTTAAATCGAAAACACTGGTGCTAGGGCAACTCTCATCATTGCAAGATGACAAATCACTGCTACTTTGCCTCAAAACTTTAGACGGTGTAACCTCAGAGGCAAGTTCAGGGTTAGCGGGAGTTGAACACAGACGCTTCCTTCCTCTCACAGTTGATTGTTCTCCTTTTAATTCAGTTTTCAGTGTCCTTGAACGACTGGATTTCATTCCTCTATGATCTACGGTCCCCTCTGAACTCTCCTCTCCTTTGATATTTTCTTCAGCAACCTTCTTCAAGCCAGCTTCGTACTCACAACTTGTTTGCTTCCTGTTGCGGCTTGATCTACGCCCTTCTACTACCGATGCATTGCTTTCCTGCGAACTTGCATCTGTGTTTCCTGTGTTTTCCACATCTTCTGACAAAGCACGCAAGATTGGTCTGTCAGAGGCAGAACTACCTCCTTCCACTACATTAGCTTTGTTCCTGCCAACTCCTGTTCTTTTACTTCTAGTTTGTGATCCACTTGAGAGTTCTGCTGAAATATTTGAGCTTTCTCTGTTTGTTCCACTGATGTTTAGTGAAGAATGTTTGGCCCCCCTTGTTGCCCTCCCACTATTTTTAACACTGTCTTCTTCCTTCTTATGTGGCCTTCGTTTCCTGCTATTGTCTTCATCAATATTTTCTTGTGACTCTGAACTTTTATCACTGGAATTGTCTGCATTTGAAATAAACACAGGAGGTTGACTTTCTTCCGTTTTGTTGGCCTGCTTCTTTCTGCGTGTTGATGTTTTGGTAGGTTCTTCAGAGGCACAGCACACTTCGTTATCTTTTCCTGACTTTGCAACCTCTAGGTCGATGCTCTGTTGAGAAAATGAAACTCTTTTCTTTTCTTTAGTCAGTTGGTTTGCTAGAACAGATTTTTGGGAATTCTTTCCAAGACTATTGGTGTCTTCTTCAGAAAGTTCACTGTGCGAAGTTTCTCCCGTTTCTTTGATAATATGTTTGTCTCTTCCACTGCCTTCAGCCAGTTCACATGTCAACTGTTGTGAAGCTTTGTCCTGAGGAGAACCACGTTTCCTTCCTTTCCCTGACCGAAGTGATTGCTCAGATTGAACAGTAGTATTTACAAGAGTAAGTCTTCTACCCTTCATTTCTAAAGAAGATTCATCAGATGACACAACTTTTGATTCCATCCCACACGCTGGGCTCTTCTTTTCAGGATTGACAATCTCCTTGGTCGCTTCACATTCAGTACCCATTGCAGCTTTGTTGTTCTCAAATAGTTTTTGGGTGCTTTTCTTGCATGCGTCTTCATTAGCAGCTTTCTTTGAAATTTCCTCCACGTCATTTTTAATTAGAGTTGTGTCCGGATGAGGACTTTCTTCCACTGAGTGACTTGCAGTTCTCCTCAGTCTTCTTGATTGTCGTGGTTGAATACTAGACTGTGAAGCATTCTTCTCAATAATTTCTGCAGGTGGGGGCATACTAACTGAATCTGTATCCATTTTCACAGTTTGCTTCTTATTTTCATCGACTGAAACATCTTCCTCAATCTGTGCTTTTGTGATGCTTTTACCCTTTAATTTTGCAACAGAAACATCAGCCTTTCCTGACCTTGTACTTGCATTTAGAAGGGGGTTTTCTCCATTTACTTCATCAGATAGTTGTTCAACAGCATCTCTTTGTCTAGAATTTTTTCCTTTCCTTCGACTTGATGACTGATTCACCATGTAATCTTGAACTGAAGTTGCATCTTCTGACTTCTGATCCGAGTTTTTTCTACCTCTCGTGTCTGAAGCTCTTCTTGAAGATTTTTTGCAATACTGGGAGAGAGAAGTATCAAGCTTCCCCTCTATTTTTAATTCTTCTCTTTCCTCAGCTCTTCCTGAAGGTGACAAAGGCAAATTGTGCATTGGTGTTTTACTACTCGAAGGCAGTGATCCAGGTACTTTCATTTCTTTAGCATGCTTTGATGATTTTAATCGATGAGATGATCTGACACTGTCCTGAGAATTTTTACCCTCATCTCCAAGTTCAGTTCCATCATTCTTTCCAGTTTGGGAGTGGGAATTATCAGATGATTTTGTTTTATGTGCAACAGCCTCTTTAATGGACTCTGCCTGAAAAATGTCAATTGAACTAAAAGTTGCTTTCTCAGATTCAACTTCCAGAGGAGAGATTTGAGGCACAATATTTTCAAGATTTTTTATAGAGGGTTTTGTGCAGGTGTCATTTTCAGTTTTAGGTTCAGGAACTCTTTCGCTCTCATTTTTTGACTTGAGTTTGGAAGTTTGAGAACTATTAGCCAGTACTTCAATGTCTTCTGCCTTTTTATCTTGAACAATTTCAATCAATTGAGTTGAGGCGTCATTCACTTTTGACTCTATATTGAAGACTTCAGTTTCTATTATACAATTGGGTTCTTCCAAAACCAAAGGTCTATGAACAGTTTTGTTCAAAGATAATTTTCTTCTCCCTAAGCTCCTTGAAACCATAGGACATACAATTGGTGACTCCCTCTTTGCTTCTTTCTTTACAGTTTGATTAATACTACTGGATGAATTGCCAGGGATAGGGATATCGTGCTCAGTGCTGTCAGGAGAGCTGGATATGGTTGAGGCCTCTCGATCAATGTCAACAGTAGATTCAGGACTTCCTTCATCTACAATCATGTGATCGACAGATTTATTGGAGTCCGAACTATCCTCAATGTGAGCTTCTGGTGCAGATGATCCTAACTTTCTTTTCTTAGGAATGGGTTTTCTTTTATCATCCTTATTTATTCTTGAACTCTTACTGCTTGGTGTTTCCTCTGACGTTGATGACTCATGATCTTTAGATCTCTTCCTTTGCTTATAGAAAGGGTCTGTAGCACCATCAAAAATATCTTTATCATCAAGTGCGGGAGTGCTAGTACTAAATACATTATTCTCTCCACCATTTGCAATTTTCTTGTCTGACTTGTCTGGGCTATACAATTTTTGTGTAGCTGCAGAAAATATATCATCCTCTAAATAATTTATGGGTTTTCTCACTGAGCTAACTGGAGATTTAAGTTTTTGTGTGGCAGCAGAAAATATATCTTCCTCCAAAATATTTTCACTCTGCGTTGGTGATCTTGCTGGACTGGTTAGTAATTGAGTTCTTGCCATCTTGTCCTCCATTTTATTTTGTCCCTGTTTCCTTCTTGGCCGTGCTGGACTAGATAGAATTTGAGTGGCAGCAGAAAATATATCTTCATCTACATTCTTCACCTTTTTCTGTCGCATCGATCTTGAAGGACTGGGTAACACTTGAGTGGCGGCAGTAAATATGTCCTCTTCCACATTCTGGGCCTTCTTCTGCCTTGTTGACCTTACTGGACTGGGTAGTGCTTGAGTAGCAGCAGAAAATATATCACCTTCTACACTGTCATCTCTCTCCTTTGCTGCTGAGTTGATGTTGTTTAGTTTTTCAGCAGCAGGACTCAAAATATCATCTCTTTTTTTATCAGATTTGCCTGGATTGTGACTTGCAGATATTTCTGTAATCAAAGGATCGTGTGACTGATTCAACTTGCCAGAACTATTTGATGTAAATGGAGCAGATGCCTCAATTGATGTTTCTTCGTTACCTTTACTGGGAGAGGAATGACTTTTTAAGAGTAAATCGGGTAGATCTGGTGTAACAGATGAACTTCGATCTCCATCTGGATCTGAATCCAAAACATCACCAAAATTACGAATCTGTGTCTTTGCATCATGAATGTTATCTTCACATGTATTTATGACTGCCTCAGTTGCAGCTCCATACATCTCTTCATCAGCTTCTGAATCAGGAGCATTTGTACTTATTACCTGAGTTTTGGCATTGTGAATATCATCAACACTAATTAGGTTCTTAGGGGCTTCTGTAGCAGCTCCATACACTGCTTCCAGCTCTGTCTCTGAATCAGAAGCAATTGTGCTGACCTTCTGTGTCTTGGCATCATGAATATCATCATCAAAAGCGTGAAAGGGGGCCTCTGTTGCAGCTTCATACGTTTCGTCCTCATCAATTTCCAACTCAGAAACATTTGTAGGGACTGCCTGGGTTTTGGCAGAATGGATGTCCTCTTCTAGAGCCTTTGTACTGTCACTCATGGGCTCGTCTTTTTTACCTTTATGACTTCCCACAAGCAACTCTGGTAGATCTGGAGTAGTAGATGAGCTACGATCAAATTCATCTTCACCTGGACCCGTAACATTGGCGCAATTGGTAATCTGTGTCTCTGCATTGTGAATATCATTTTCATTTGATCTTGAGGGAGCCTCTGTTGCCGCTCCATATACCTCCTTTTCATCTATCTCTGAATCAGAAGCATTTATTCCAACTAACTGAGTCTTTGCAGTATGGATGTCATCTTCAGAAGCGCCCACATAGTCACTCTTGAGGGCTTTTGATGTAGTGGCACACACCTCATCATCAGTTTCTGAGTCAGAAGCAGTTGCAGTGGCAATCTGAGTCTTGGCACTGTGAATGTCATCTTCAGAAGCGCCCACATAGTCACTCTTGGGGGCTTTTGATGTAGTGGCACACACCTCATCATCAGTTTCTGAGTCAGAAGCAGTTGCAGTGGCAATCTGAGTCTTGGCACTGTGAATGTCATCTTCAGAAGCGCCCACATAGTCACTCTTGAGGGCTTTTGATGTAGTGGCACACACCTCATCATCAGTTTCTGAGTCAGAAGCAGTTGCAGTGGCAATTTGGGTCTTAGCATTATCAATGTCATCTTCCGAACAGCCCACATTGTAATTCTTAGAAACTTCAGTTGCAGCTCCATACATATCATTGTCCTCATCTGCTGAATCAGTTGAATTTGTGGAGGCTATCTGGGGCTTGGCATTGTGGATGTCATCTAATGTTTCCACATTACCGTACTTGGATGATTTTCTTGCAATGTACCGTCCTCTCCCACCTCTTTCTGAATCAGAAGCATTACTGGCAACTGCTTGAGTTTCCGCATTGTGGATATCACCCTCACTAGTCCTGGCATCATCATGCTTAGGAACTTCTGTTGCAGATACATACTCATCTGTATCGGAATCCAATGCATCTGTCTTAATTACCTGTGTCTTTGCATTGTGAATATCTTCCTCAACATCCTCAATTTCATTTTTGTTGAGCTCTTCTGGGGAAGCTTTAGATATCTGTTGATTATTTGTGGCATCTTCGTGTTTGCTCTTTGCTGATAAAAAGTTTTCTTCGTCATCAGTTTCTGAGTCCAAATCATTTTCTTGTACAGCCCGAGTTCTGAGAATTTCCGCTCTGCGGATGCCATCTTCAACATCCTTATCTTGAATAGGACAAAAAATTCCATGTGCCGGAGAACGTACTCCTCCATCATCTGCCTCAGAGTCTGAACAAGTACGATCAATTATAATCTGAGTTTTAGCTTCATAAATATCTGACATATGAACAGATTTTTCTTTGACTATTTTGCCTGTCAGATTTTGCTTTTTTGGGTCATATTCATAATCTGAGAAAACCTGAGTATCAGCATCATATACACTGGTATCACTAGACACAGCTTTTGATGTCTGCTTATTGTCATTTGACTGTTTCCTTTCAGAGGGAGACAAAGCGCTGTTATTACCAGCCATGATGTTAGCTTTAGAACTAACGCTTCTTTCAATTAACTCCAATTCATCTTCTATGGTCTTCTTCTCAATGTAGTTGAGTTCTTGTTCAATTATTCCCCCATAGATATCATCATCAAGTACTGACTCATTTAAAGTGTCAGACACAGAAGCAACTTGAGTGCTTTCATTGTATAACAAATCCAAGTCAGGAATAGTGACTTCACTGAGAATACTATTTGCCTTACTGGGTACTACCGTCTTGGCAGAAAGAGCTGAAGAATTTCCTGCTTCACATTCTAAACCAGAAGCATCCAGGCTCTTGTCAGAGTCATAATGGAGGTTTAAGCTTGATTCAGAGAGTGTTTGTTGAGAGCAAGGCACAACAAATGAAGTTGTAA
>CABIKL010002283.1:0-12949 GCA_902196195.1 Aptinothrips rufus
CCCGCCCCGCCCCGCCCCGCCCCGCCCCGCCCCGCCCCGAACCGAGCGCCGAGACAACACCCTGTCACCTGGCGTCACCTCCTGGACCGCGCCGCCTCCCCGGGAATCCCCCCACCCCCTCCGCCCCCGTGGCGGAGCCCAATAAGTGGAACGAGCAGTCACTTGACGTCACCGCGCGTCTCACCGTCGCATTGACACCTGAGCACCTGCTGAGGATGTCTCTGTCTCCCACGGTCCGCCTCGCGACCCGGGGCTGGACAGGCGTGCAGTTCATTAACAACTAACACGTGTTTCGTAAGTTCCGATGGCATCGCAACCTGATCGCGACCACAGACAGCGCGGCGGCAGGTGTGGTGCGTGCGGTCTGACTGACTTGGTCTGACGGTGACTTCCCCATCGCATTCGACTGCAGAACGTTACGCACGGTTTGGACGCAAGTTAGCTAATTCGTAACTTTTCGCGGTTCACCCCTCTAAGTAGGCCATTTTCGATAATATGCCTCCTCCCAATAAGTCATGTCTGGATCCGCTCCTGCTTGACCATTGCCTAGGCTAGGCTGCTCCTTCCTTCAGAGAGTTCAGGAGGTTGTGTAGTTAAGAGGCGACTCTCGCGACCCGCGACTTGCGACTCACGCTACTCGCGACCCGCGACGTCGCGACTCGCTCCACGCCAGTCGCGCCTATCAAATACCGTGTTATTATGCTATTCAAGACTGAATAAATGGAATGATTTGTTCATAAATACAGTTGATACGCATTTCTTTCGTGTTACTGCGTTATGCGATTTACCCTCACCATAGGCAACCCACTATAAAGTGGATATTTGATAGGCGCGACTGGCGTACTGGCGTCGAGCGAGTCGCAAGTCGCGAGAGTCGCCTCTTAACTGCACAACCTCCTGTCCTCAGCGGCGCGATGCGAGTGAGCGCGATCACGCTATAGTGTAGACGCGGCGCAGGCGACAGGATAGGCATACCCGCAGTGCAGCTGTGTTTCGCGCGGTTGCCTATCTCGGATCCGCAGGCGCTCCGGCTCGTATGATAGACCTCAGGCGAGCGTTGAAGCTTTAGTCCACGACTCATCTCTCGTTTATAGGAATATCCGATGCCCCTCTCAGCTCAATTCGTGGATTATCCAAGGCTGAAATCGGCGCAGGTTGGGAGATTAGGTTCTCATCGATTTCCGTTTGCGGTTTCCCGAACCAAACGGATGGCGTGCTATATGCAAAAGCAACGTGGATTTTCCACCCATCACGTAACTACCCACAGAGACGCTATCGGAAGCAACCCGTGTTAAAGTCTCCCGGCGGCTGTGATACAGCAGCTGCGAGTACATACATTCTTCCGCACAGCGTGCTGTGTACGCCCCATGCGGAGGCGACACATCTCCAGTTGGGGTGCAAACGGAACACGCGAGACTCTCAATGGAAAATTCGTGTAGAGAAGGGACAGCTCCTCTGCCGTTCTTTGGGCTACATCTTTTTAAGCGAGTCTTGTCGATCTGTCCATTTGTCCGTTCTTGCCGTCTGCCCTCGAGACGGCGCGGGGTGAGGACGCGGGGGAAAGCGGGGGCACCTCTCCCCTCCCCGCAACCTCACACAGACAGACGGCAAGAACGGACAAATGGACAGATCGACAAGACTCGCTTAAAAAGATGTAGCCCAGTGCGCAGGGATAGGCTAAGGCCTCAGCGCATGTGGCACCTGTTGACCAAGGCCCTTGTCGTGAGCGCAGGGCCTAGGCGCGCTGCCAATGCGTGATTGAATGTGTCGCCCGTAAGGCGCTACTCCCTTCAGCTTTCTCTCACAAGCTAGCTGTGCGCCGCTTGGGTGACAGGTGTGATATTCCTTCTTACTGCACACTAATACCATTCGAAATGGAAAGCAGATTTTTTTTAAAAAATTTGTCTTTTTAATGAAAACTGTAAAGTGCACTTTCTGTCAATTGTTGGTTTTGTGCTTGATGACATTGATTCAAGATGCAAAGACTTAATTTGGGAAGGTTGAAGAAAAATAACCACACTTCATTTACGCTGGTGTACTAATGTACAAAGAGCACTTTATTGTACATCTCTTTACAGTTTAAAGTTCCAAATCAAACATCTACTTGTGCTCAGTCTACAAGCAATGAGAGACTAACTGAACTACTGGCAAATTACAGCTGCTTTACAGTTTTTACATCATTTGTTTGCACTTTAAAAGTAAAAGTAATACACAGAGCAGATTTAAAAAAAACAATGTTAGTTAAAAATAAAAATTCTAACACACAAGGTCTATAACACGAAAAGAATGAATTGATCAAAAGTTAAGACATTACATTGAATATTCATATTCATGTATGTTAAATTACAATATTATTTTCTTGAATTTGTTCTTTTCTTTTTACATTATAGGAGAGAATTCTTTGGTTCAACGTCGATGAACCAGCATTAGACCCCAATAATACAAAAATAACTACTTCCGCCATGCAAAACTTCTAAATATCATCTTAGATGTTTCAGATACTGTATTGAATCCCTCATTTAACACAAAATATATGACCTACATTGTTAGATTTGGTGCCATACATATTCTTAATCTTATAAATAAAACACAGAAATTTAAAATGAAAACTTAACACACCAAGAGATCACAGAGAAGAGTAACAATTGAGTAGTGAATTGTTATTACTTTTACATGATGGATATGTACAAAGAGGCAAGGACATAATCTTATAGACACTATCTTGAATCCATCTATCATCATGAACAAAACTCTTTTCTCTAGCTGAACATCAAACCAATGAGAGATAGCCATGATAAAAATATTTGAAGCCATTGAAAATATAGAGAGGTGATCACGTGATCGACCCCTCTGGAAGAAAAGTAATTCTTGGTAACAGGTACCAAAAGTCACATCTGTATCTTTGTGCACATTGAGAAAGAGAAAAAAAGAGCAATTGCAACATCACAAAAGATACAAACAATCTGAAGTAATTGTTGATAAAGTAAACCAATTTACTGTAGGTAATACATTCTTGTTTAAGAAAACTTTGTTAGCAAAGGTTGCCATTGACACTAACAATCAATATTTCAGCTGCAACCATACTACGTCTTGGGTGGATTCGGACACATGAATCACACTCTCTGAAACATACAGTGCACACAACAATTATACTCCATCAGCTTGAGCTCTCGATTTAAACTTTCGACGGTACGGGTCGAGGTGGTAGTGGAGGAGCCACAGTGTTCTGTTCAGTCAAGGGTTTTGGCGGCCCCCCGCTTCGGCCGCGTCCGCCCCGCCGACCTCGGCTCTTCTTACCAGAGCGTTGCCCCATATTTTCTCGTTTATCAGTGCTTACTTCGAGAGGTGTGTCGGGAGCATCATCAGGAGATGTCTGGAGGATAAGAATTCATTCAGAGGCGCCGAATCCCGGACCGCTTGCAAGAGGTCGCCAGGTATTTCAAGTTACTTTACCTGATCAGATGCCTGTTGCGTAGTGCCCTGACCATGTCCATGACCTTGTCCCTGACCCTGTCCAGACTGTCGAGAGAGCATTTTGTTGGGTTTTGATCGTGTTGCTTGACTAGCTGGGCCCGCTGAAGGGATCAGACGTAAGACGTTTCCGACAGCTTTAGTGCGTCCTTCTCGAAACACCATTCGTTGACCAGCCTTAAGATATTCTGGGTGCTTAATGAACCGGAAGTGAACAAGAGCTTTGTCTCCTGTTCTTAGGCATTCTTCAGACATGGTAAGAATGCTAGCAGTTTGGCGAATTGAGCCACAGTGAACCATAGCTTGATAGCGGCTGCTGATTGTCGTCGGGTGATGAAGGACCAAGATTTCTCCCTCAAACTCCCAACAAGCAGTAGGATTCAATGCAGGGGACACCATAACCATACCTTTCCGAATTTGGGAACGTTTAATCTGAAAAACAAATTAATGAAAGAACTGATATTAAAAGGAAAGATTTATGAAAGTTAATTTTATAAGTTCTTGACTAACAATGTATTTTCGCCATATGAGTGCAAATAAGAACCTACATTAGCCCCATTCTTAAAACTGATGGGAAAAATGGTCTCACCTTTTTAAGTGCAAACGATGCTGTCTGACCTCCACGAACTTCTCTCACAGCCATGCGCTTGCGATGTATGCTTTTCACTGCTATTGCTGTGAAGTGACCAAGAGGGTCGGGTCCAAGCATCAATGTGTCATTTAATCTGATAACACCTTTCAGTGCAGTCCCAGAGACAACAGTACCCACGCCCTGCAACACAACACAAACAGAATCTGCTGTTAAATGTACATCACTTATTAATTTTAAAAGATAAAATAATTTAGACAAACTCTTGTACCGGAACAGAATAAGTATCATCAATCTGGAACTCTGCAGGTTCGTCATCTCGACTAAAAGTGCGCGTTGTAAGCAAGTTGAGGAACATTTTTAGTAGATCCAGATTTTCACCACTAACATTTGATACTTGAAATATGGGACATAATCTGAAATGGAAAATAAAATTTCAGGTAAAAGAAAGAAACAAAAATTGACAAATTGTCTGTTAGAGACATGCTTAAAATTTCTGACCTTTCAGACACAAAATTCGTGGCACTAACTATCACATCGTCAGAAGTTTTCACCATCACAGGAACCTTGCGGCATCCAGGAGACTTCAGAATTCGAACCAGAAGACGAAGTGTGTCTTGTAAAACATTGGGCGGACACATGTCAATTTTTGTCACAACAACAAAAACAGGTACACTGAGAGCTAAGGCCAAACCTAAATGTTCTTTTGTCATGCCAACAATTCCTGCATTGGCACCAACCTGTAAAATAAAGAGTAGTGGCTCAGTGCATTGCTAGTCAGTTTTTTCACAGCAAGTAAAATGTGATTTACTATTGAAATTTAAAAAATTCAATATGCATGATTTTTTATTTTAAAAAAGAAACTCTGCTTGCGGCAACTTCACGCAGTTTGTAGTGGAATTAGGTGAAAATTTTTAGTACACTAAAGGACACAGGAAGATAATTACCATAAGCATGCCGAAGTCTGGAGCATGACCAGTCATTCCAAACACTGTCGTCTTGAGGTAGCGTTCATGACCAGCCAGATCAATAAATGTAATTACTTTGGATGATTTCTCACATATTTTTACCCAATCTAAAGACCCATGCTCTGGTTTGTTTACAACATTGCCTACAGTAAAAAACAATTTCTTAATCAATGTCAACAAATGTCTCTTCAAAATCCAGCCAGCAACATGCAATTATTATGGAACCTTACCAACGCTATCAAATCCCAGGATATCATTGCCAACTGAGCTTGTCCTGCCCGACTCCATTTCATGTTTGTGTCGAAACAATTTCTGCCTTGCTGTTCCTCTACCATTGTCTAGCTCCCCATGAGTCAGTACACCTAGTAAAGTTGATTTACCAGCATCTACATTTCCAACAACAGCAACTCTGTGCACATAAAAGAAGAAAAAAAGGGGGGAGGAGAGAAAGAGAGAGAGCGAGAGAGAAAGCAAAATTATTTCTTATTCAGTGTTCAAAAAGAGAGTTTTATAGAAATTTGTTAGGAGGAGATTGTTTTCAATACCTTATTTCAAGGAAATCCTGTTGATCCACTCTTCTTCGGACAAGATACTGCGCTGTTTGACCTTCCTCCCCTTTTCTCTGACGTAAAATCACACAATCTGATTCCAGAGTAGCTGCAAGGGACTGTAGAGTTGCTACGGCTGCCTCATATTCATCTGGTTTCAAACCACTCTCGCCACCATCTGAAATTGTCGTAAGGAATACAGAATGCATTAATATTATTTGCGTTGACAATGAAGGAACAATGACAGCAGTTCAAAATAAGAAAAACAATTACAAACTAAAACAAAAATATGAACATTAAAATGTACCTTCACCAACTCCAATGTCAAAAATTGTTTCCCCACGACCTTCTTCAAGTCTTTGCTTCAGCCTTTGCTGAAGAAGATCAAACTGCTCTTCTGTAGGACTCACCAGAGCCATCTGAGTAAAATTGAGAAAAGGATTGTTCAATCAGAAATCAAAATCTGAGATATTGCATAAAACTATTCAGAAAATATCTTACCTTTGATCGGATGCTTGTAAAATCAGGTCCATTTTTGGGTGAGGTGTCAGCAGCAGATGCAAACAAGTTGGAGGCAGTTTCTGCCTTAGTAGGTGTCTGATCTACAACTGCTGCCATTTTACTTTATTTTTAATTAACGGCTTCCGGATGGAAATCAATGAGTCACAGCCAAAGAGGCTAAGAAAAGTGACTGTATAATTTTCAGTATTTAGTGCTTTAAATTCCTCAGATGAAGAGTGCTGCACCGTGAGATATCTGTCTTTAAATAAGATATTTTTCTTTTTAATAATAATTACTGTGATGGTCTAGTATTCCCATTCATGAAACATTTCTTAAAAATGATGTTTTGTGTTGCCTACATTTATAATAGGGAGATTCTTAATCCTTTGAATTACTTCTCTTCTGAGATTAAGCCTTAGTAGACTCTGAAACAAACAACAAAACACTGAATTAATTACTTTCAGAACAGAGCTTAATGATGCAATATGAAGTAATAGGATTAGAAACAATGATGCAACAGAGGGTATAAAAAAGATACATAAAACTACTTAATGTGATGCAAAGCTAACATCAGAACACTGAATGTCTCTGTATGGCAAATAAGCTCAAAGAAAACTAACTGCATGGTCAAAACTAACTGATTTAAAATTGGATACCTTCCATGAACGAAAAGTTTAAATATAAGATGGATTAATCAAAATAGAATACTTGAATGTGAGAAACAAAAGATAGAAACAATTAGAAGACAGGATTATTACATATCATGAAATTAAAAAGAAACTGGACGGAACTTTAAAACATGGGGAAATTTCTTTCAAAACTTGACTGATCAGAGTTCTGGAAATTATAAGATTAACAAGGCATTACATACGCTTGAAACATTTGAATGACACAAGAGGAAGCAACTACAAAATATAGTGCTGCAAAAGTTTCACAAAAGGAGAGTACCGGTAACAACACCACAAAAAAAAATAGTTTAAAAAAATTGAAATTGATATTTGATGTGCTTGTAAACAGATGTTTTAGGTTATGTATGTACAAACCGAAAGCTAAAATATCCACCGGCGTTGACTCAAACTGTATGAAGAATCGTGAAAAAGGTATGGACCGTAATGAAAAGTGCAGTGTGTAGGCGGCTTGAAATTCATCATGAGAGCAGCAAAATTAATTAGCTGCTTTGAGTTATGAACGAATATTTAAAAGGCTGGTTGACTCGTATACCATCAACAACGATCCCTTAAAGACAATGAACAGTCCGAGCCATAAACGAGGAAGCGCATTAACTAACAGTATAGAAGTGTAAAACTAACCAAAATGTTACACGATAGACGAATCAGAAGAAGCTGTCAATGTCAACAAGATCAACCTTTGTGTAAATACATACATTCCGTCCACGACAGCGAATGATGATGTAGATGGAGCACGGCTTCAAGTCAACTTTGGGGTTTAAACGTAGTCAATGCGTCGACACATGCAGACGATATCAAAATCAAAAAGAAAAGAAAAATATGACAGAATCCGCGTCAATAAGATGATCATGATGACTCTACAGCCAGCACAACAGGCACCATCATCACTTTCCGTACATTTACATTTGCACTGGACCGACCGATTCGCTTACGTCACAAACCACAAACCCTTTTTATTTCAGAAATACCACCACGACGGAAAAAAGAAGGCTGGTGTAATAAGGGAGCAAAACAAGGAGAAAATTGCTCATTTAGTTTTTCGAAAATTGAAATTCTAGCGTTTACGTTAATTTTTCGATCGGGACCACTTACTGCCATACTTTTACGACAGCACAAGTTTTTGACGTGGCAACCCTGAGAAGTATCAACTGAAGCCCGCAACCGCAAACTTCAAACGGGTGAGCGTTCCTGTCCTGGACGAGGATTCGGTCTGCTCGTCATTTTACGCAATTATTTCATCCAGAAAGGTGACCTCTAAAGAAGCAGGTCAGAACTTGTTATATATTAGAGAGCTAGCTCTATTATACACACGATCATCGAAGCAAATTAGAAAGCGTATATTGGGGAGGGACCTTACCAAGTTAAGGCGAGGTTGCCACGTTGAGCCGGCATAAGTGGGTACCTCGTTGATACCCAGTTGATACCCCTGCTCCACCCCCTCCCCTCCAACTCAGTCCAGCCGCGGTCCAACCGGACTGGACTCCGATCTAGGTCCAGCCGTCTCCTGACCTGGTACAGGTGGAAAGAAAAAGTAAACACGTAGTACCGGAGGGAAATTGGGGCAGGAATGGGAGGATGTGGCCAGATGAAGCGGAGGGGGATCATTTGTTTGTTAAACTAGAGAGGACGAGAGTAGCGACGTCATGAAGCACTTCAAGCTTTGGACAAGACTGTGACAGGTCTGGAACCAGCATGTTTAAGGAAAAATAGCTTTTAACCTAATTCGAAATTAATTTACCATTTACACTTCGAAGGATAAATTGTGATTGATTTATTTCCCGATCTCAATAAAATTTCAAGTCAGGCATGCACTCTAAGACTTTATGAAAGATGCTACCAAATTATTCTCTAGACACCTGCATTAATTCAATTTGTCTGAGGGAAGAGCATGACATCAATACTCGGAAAGATTACTCTCTTGACTATTTTGCTGCTGTTTCTCACAACCAGCCTTTTTTACATTAGAAATCAAGGGTCAACATTGCTCATTGTTTCAAAAACTGGTAAGTAATTTGCTTTTATCAATAATTGATGTCAGCTTAGCTTTCTATTTTGATCATAAAAAAAAAAAACTTTTTTTTTCTGCACAGGTACCTTGGATGAAAAGCTTACTTTAATGAAGTCAATTGATCTCCTAGAACGAGGTGTGTTCATTGAACGTCAAGATCGATTGCAAAGAGAATGCCAAGCATATAAGAGACGCCAAAATGCATTACAGCTCAACATCTCATATTATACACCAGAGGCCATTTGGGAAAACAGAGAAGTGTTAGATCATATCATAGTGGATAAAAAGCATCAACTACTGTACTGCTATGTTCCAAAAGTAATTATACTTTTCTGACTGCAATAGCTGTTGATTTTACAAGTGTGGAAATTAAATTTTGCTTTCAACTAGACTTTAGTGCTATTTCATAGCTGTAATTTAATTTTTCCAGGTGGCATGTACAAACTGGAAGCGGACTCTTCTCTACTTATCAGGAGATTTAAATGTTACCAGGCCACTAGATATTCCAGCTGATCTTGTCCATCGGGCTGGCATGCTACCAAAACTAGCTAATTTTTCTCTGGAGACTGCCTCTCACATGTTGCAAACATATACTACTTTCTTGATTGTAAGGCATCCATTTGAACGCCTGCTGTCAGCATATCGAAATAAGCTTGAGAAGCAATATTCTAGCTCAAAATATTTTCAAACTCGTTTTGGAAAACACATTGGTATGGCTCCTAAACCTTATACAAATTGCATTTTTCCAATAACTTGCAATTAATATCTAATCATATCTGATCCTTTTATCCAATCAGTAAAAACTTACAGGAAAAATCCATCCAACCATTCCCTCCAATATGGTGATGATGTCACATTCTCAGAATTTGTCACATACTTGACAACAGAAATTGGACCTGGAGGAGAATACAATGAACACTGGAAGCCAATCCACCAACTATGTGCACCTTGTGCTGTGCGATATGACATCATTGGAAAGTATGAAACATTATATGAAGATGCTGACTATCTCTTGAACCAATTGGGGGAGTCTCCATCTGCTTTTCCTCGATTCGCACGTCCCTCCAATACCACTGCCACCTTAGGCAAATATTATGGCTCTCTAACAGTTGATCTTCTCCGTAAACTTTATTCTGTATATGAGGTTGATTTTCGATTATTTGGATACAGTCTTCAAGAACTTTTAGGCTTCGAAGTTGATTAGATAAAAAAGTAAAATAAAAAAACGTTTCCAAGTTTTTCATATGTGAGCTGTAATCAACTGTGATTCATTGCGTTCTGCTTGACTGAGTATATTAAGTCTGATTGTAGCACATAGTAATAAATAAATCCAAACACAAGTTATGTAATAAGTGAAGATGTTTTAATAACACTTTTGGCCTAATAATAATTTTACCTGACCATGATCGGTTGATAGTCCATAAGTCATCCACAAAATATGCAAACAAAAATAACCAGAAAAGCAATTGATAACACCAAAAAAAATTGTTTTTAACATACCCTAAAAATAATTTATCACAGAATTTACTGAGCAGCCTTTTTTCTGTGACTCCGATTCTTAACATTGGAAACTTCATAGAAATTACTTCCAATCTTCTTTCGCTTCTGCTGGCGTTCTAGTCTTCGCTTCATCTTGCTGGTAAGCTTGGTTCGAGGTTTGGATGAAGATTCCGGAAGAGCTTTGTTAGTGATTGCATCCTCCTCTTCATCAGAACTGAAATCATCAGATTCTGATGAATCTGAATCTCGGACCACATACTTGCTCTTCTTTTTCATGGCTTCTTTAAACTCTTCCTTCTTTCTCTTTCTATCAGTTGCAGCATCTTTCTCTTCTTTAGATGGGAACGGATTATCTTCTTTGTTATAGTCCAAAAGTACTCGTATTTGAGAGAAGTCCTGAACAACAATGAAGGGATTGGTACTTGTTTTATCTGAGACACTTTCACTGCTCTCTTCTTTTTGTGAAGTGCTGGGCTCATTCGCATTTTCTTGCACAATATTTTCATCAATTTTAGGATTAGATTCATCTGCAGACTTTGAAGACAGGGGGACTTCAAAACCGGCGGGAGCAACATAAAATGGTAATTTACCTCGTTGCCAATCATTTAGGACCATTCTTGATACAATTCCATAATCGGGCTCACCTCCCTTTAGAAGCTTACCAGATTTTACAGCCAACTGTTTGAGAAAATCAAGATGAGATTCCCAATCATTTATCCTGTATGTCTTGATCAAATATTCTTTACGGACTCTTTCAAGCACTGTAGGGATATAATCTTCGGGGTTTGCAACCATTTCAACACGTACTACACCTTTCAGAACTTTGTCAGTGTCAGATTCTTCGGTAGCATTGACCACCCCAGGACAATCTATAAGAAATATTCTCCTCATCAGTGTAATGTACTGCCAGACTTTTGTCTCACCTGCAATGGGTGCTACTTTGCAAACCTTCTTAGAGCGTAATGTATTAATGACAGAGCTCTTACCAACATTAGGGTAACCAATCAGGCCAACACTTATTTGCTTCTTATCTTCATGTAATTTTCCAAACTGACGCAGAAGGTTAATCAAAGCACCTTTCCCAAAAGGATGTGTGAGAGATGAATGAAATGCTATTGTTGGGTATTCTGCACTGAGTATGGCGACCCAACGCTGAGTCACCCAATTGGGAACAAGATCTACTTTGTTTAGAATAAAAATAAGGTGCTTGTGCTTTTTTTCTGTTCTTAAAAATGTCTCCAACTGAGGTGATCGAGTGCCCATAGGATCTCTTGCATCGAGGACTTGCAAGATAACATCAGAGGAATCAATTACTTTGTAAAGTTCATTCCAAATCCTCTTGCTTTGACCTGCGCCCATGATCCACTCCCTCACAGCATCCTTAACACCACCATCATCCCGAACAATGTCATGGTCCTTCTCATCATCATACTGGTCTTCAGTGGTTGAGACAGTCTCCTTTAAAGCTTCCACATCCCGAAACTTAAGATTGACTCGTTTACGGCATTTTTTAGGTCCAAAAACTTTGTCAAAACCCTCAGTCTCAAGAATATGAACACGAGCATTTTTTGCCTTCTCGTTTAACAATGTTACTGGCAATTTTGTAGCCTTCATTACAACCTGATACGGATCTTTCACTGCAGCTCCAAGCTCATCTTGAAATTTCTGAAGGGCATTCTGTCCTATGACACGAGAATTGCCGAACCACTTTTGATTTGGCTCCACTCGTGCCATTGTTCCAGAAGCCAACCAACTTTGAAAGGGGGCTGGTGTGAGAATTTCACCTCTTTTGTTCCGTTTGGCTTTGAAGTTTCTGTACATTTGCAGACGCTTGATGGTGCTCTTGGAACGGGGATTAGCGACTCCTTTGAGGTTCTCACTGCTTCGCTCTGCATTCATACTGTGCGCACTGCGGTTGAATCCTTGTTTTCGGGGTGCTCCCACGCCGCTCTTAGTTTTCGGCATTTTGGACCTGTTAAAGAAGGAAACTATCATAAGAATGGTAGAAATAGCCGTCAAAAACATGATCCTCTGATTGCAACACATCGCTACAAAAAGGTAAAATATAACTAGTAGAACTAAGGTGAAGAAATACGAAAGGAAATATTAAGGGAAAAGGTTATAAATACTAAACATAATTAGCAAGAAAAATAACGAAACTTAACCTAAAAAATTTCGTTCCGTTCGTTCAGTCAAGATTTGAAAAGCTCAACGGAATCTAGAGGCAAATAGGTCGATACAGTCTAAATAAATAGCACTGCAAGTTTACTTACTTTTAAATGGTGGCAGACGTTCAAAGTAAATAAAACACAAGACACGAGCGCACAGCAACTTACACCGTGCACTTTACGTATATTTCTCATACACGTGGCTGCGAGCGGATGGCGATCATGGCGATGTATGAATCTGCTACGCACTATGCACTGAGCAGCTCTCCACAGCAGGATTGCGGTGACAATCGCTACATAATTTTAGCGACAAGCGATATGTCGCGAATTGGGCTCCACAGAATTATGAATCGTTGATTTTTGGGCTGCAACTGCAAAACGGCCCAGAAATGCGTAAATCCAGGTCGCACATTCAAAATTCGCGCGCTATTCCTATCGGCTTTCCTATCCCCTCCCCTGCACGGCACTGCCCGCTTGAAATCGACTTTCGACTATTTTTTATGTTAA
>CABIKL010002284.1:0-12945 GCA_902196195.1 Aptinothrips rufus
GAGAGAGAGAGAGAGAGAGAGAGAGAGAGAGAGAGAGAGAGAGAGATGATAGCACTTGCCACTCACGCCAGGCGATGACAGCGTACACTGCCTCGCCTCTCAGCTGGACGGCTCGCAGACGAGACGTTGCAGAAGCAGCATCCGCAACACATAAAAAAAAAACCCAAGAAATATTCCTATTCTTCTGTTAAGGACGAGAGCATCGCAGCCGTGCTCTGTCATAGTGCGGTCCTTGAAGGGTGTCTAAATAGTAATGTCCCTTACCCCAGTAATGATTGAACTTTGTTCTCGTTTCATAGCTTTACAAAGATTTTAGACAACACTTACTTTCTGCAGTCTTTACCGCACCGAGTCCTTGGAAAATAATGATTATTTAAGTGGTGTGTCAGAGATGTTTTGGACGCTGCGGGAAAGGAGTGGTCGAAGACGCCGAAAACTTGCCAAAACTACTCTTTCGACTTTCGTAGCCTTTATTATTGAGCATCAACCGTGAACAAACCAATCTGAACGCGATCTGAGAGACGATCTGTGGTCATCAAATATCTTCGGGTGCAAGCTCCTGGGTGCAAGAAATGTATCGGAATATATTGACTTGAAAAGCCACTAGGCCTGCACAGACATTGTAACTATTTTCTTCCTTCATGGCTTACTTTACCAACACCAAAGCGGTAGTAAGTGACAATAATTTCATAAACCGTCGGTGACCGAAGTATAAACACTTTTCCAAAATGTTTACGTTTGCCTGTACCGTCCTTTCCTTTGATTTTATGCTGCGGGGGGCATGGGCGAGGTGGGTGGGGTGGAGAGTGCAGTGAGAAGCTACATCGCCGAGCAAGCGCAGCTTCACGCAGCATGGTATTCGGAGGAAAAGCGAGGCTGAAATGGAAGGGGGAGGGGAGGGGAGCGGAGGGGAGGGGAGGGGAGGGGAGGGGGAGGTCTGGTGACGGACGAGCTGACCGCGCGGTTCGTTCCGTTTTCGTTTTCATGTCCATAAGAGTCCACAAACAAAAAACGGGCATACATCCGAGATTCCATCTTTTGGAAGTTTGGCGAAAAGACGAGCAGATCCTCTTCCTAACGGGCAAAAGTCTTCGACTGGTGCATGTACCGGGAATAATTGCAAACAGAGGCGGAGCTAGGGCTAAGGCTGGTGGGACCTGAAGTGATATAATACGGCATTCGCCCGCAGCCTACTCGGCGGCATTCTCTGTTCGAATCATTTCGTCGATTCGCACCTAGTTTACATGTTGGCTTTCTTCCTTCGCAGGTATACGAGGCAGCCTGCAGCAGACATGTGATCGGAAGCCGTTCAGCTCTTCGCCAACAAGCAGCGCCCAGGGACTCGGCGCGGGCCTCGGAGGGGGGCTCGGGGTGGGGATAGGGCCGGGAGGAGCTCTCACCATGTCCTCCGCTGTGCCCTGCACCCTGCCGTCGCCCCCCGCCGCCAATACTGCTCATATCTTCTATGACTCTGTCAAGTACACTGCGTGACAAACTTTTCAATTTTTATAGTTTTATTCAAAGATGGTTATGTTAAGGTAGTTCTTAATTTTCAATTGCAATGCCTGCGATACACTAGTCAGTTAAGTGAAAGTTTGATTATGATTAAATGCTGTTTGTGACTCTATTGTTGTAGAATTAATTTATTTCCCCGCCAAATCACCACTACCTTATTTTCCAAAACAAACTTATACTGAAGCAGCCAACAGAACCATTTCGCAGATTTCGCGGCAAAAGTCAGAAATTGATTAAAATATACCCTGTTTTTATGTTTTCTATTTGTGTGTCTGGATCAGGACATGTCTATGAACATCGGCCGTGCTTGGCGCTTCTTTCAAAATGCAGCCATAGATCGAAAAAAAAAGTCATAGAACGGGAAACTTCATGCAGCCATCGTAGGGAGCCTATCGTGTGCAATGATACTAAAAAGACCATAGAAGGAAAACCGTATTATGCAGTCCCCACACAAAAACGAGAGGGAGGTCACGAACACGTCGTAAAATAAAGGATGTCGACGCAAAGTCATCACACTTGTGACGTCTCTAATAGGCCTATGTCGAAGTGCCCTTCGGGCATGTGGTCGGCCGGATAAACTTAAACTTAAACACCCTCGCGGCGACGATATTATGACGTCAGGCGCGGCGTCCTGGTGACGGCAAGAGAACGGCGGGCTACGGTTTTCGGAATATTCTGACATTAAAATTTATCTTGTCCCTATTCCATGCCCTATTCGAATAAAAGGTACCAAGAGTCCAGATATTCACAGAAGAATTAACAATGTCAAACACAGGACAGGTGCTAAGGGCTCATGACAATAGAATCGGAAACTGCGTGAGTCACATGCGAGTCGCAGACTTTGACTACTCTGATCAACACTTCGACTATCCACGGTTACTTGCAGACATATATACGGATAATTATGACGTCTTTACAGCTCTATGTGAACTTAACTTTATAGTCGTGAAAAATTAATAGAAGAAAATGTGGTCAGCAACGATTAAATGTCAGTACAGCAAAACAATTTTCTTCCCAAAACATACTTGCGTCTGTAACATCAAGAGACTGGCGGGACGATAGGGTATTTCAGTCCGATCGCGGAGAAGAAAAATGCGAATAACAACAGGCGCTCGGATTGGCCGGTTGGAGGCGTGGGGGTCGTCTGGTGAGAGGGAGGGGGGACCGCACGGCCAATCCGAGAGCCTTTTGTTATTCACATTTTTCTTCTCCGCGATCGGACTGAAATACCCTTGCCTACCCTCTCGTCCGTGTGCATGTAGCCGCATAGGATAGAAAATACGGGGTGCGTTTTTCATGCAGGCATAGAACGGAAAATTATACTCAAAAAGCGATGAGCTTTCTAGATGTAGTGGGTGTTGAACCCAGCAAAAGAAGCTTGCGAACCGAGGGCTACCCCAATCCGCTAGCGTCGAAGTGTAGCAGCGAGGCGCCGCGGTAGTGCTCATGTGTAGGCTCCACATTCCTCCGCCACAGAGCGCGCATGCGCGTACCCCCTCCACCAAAAGCAAAAGACGCATTGGTCTGCGGCGCCCCGCTGATATACCATTGACGCTAACAGAACGGGGTAGCCCTCGGGATTGTAAGTTTCTATTGCCGGGATCTAATCCCACTAGTTCTAAAAAGCCTTAAGCTTTTTTACAGCTTTAAATTTTTTATTTTGGGTAGTTGGTGTACGATTTATTAGGTTCATTCTGAAATAGTGGCAATATAATCGTAACCTTCACCTAAATTGAAGGTTGATGCTATTTTTAGTGAAAGAAAGACGGTTCAGTGTGAATTACTCCTTCAAATCTATTCTTATATTTCCGAAGTAGAAAGTCAGTATTACTCAATTTTAATTGACGGCGAGGTACTTCCAGTCGCCTTTGCAATCTTTTCTTGTTACAATGATTCGTATGTGCCTTGAAGGGTGAAAAGAGGTATCTTTACACTTTTCGTCTGCTACGCCTAACCTGTTCAGAAACAACAGTGGAATGAGTAAATATGTAGAACAGAAACATAACCTCAGCCTCAAATTGAAAGATATATGCAGACCTTATCCACCTTTGGATGAAAAACCATCTAAAGCCAGCCAGCCAGCATCAGCATTTGAATCCCATCGCAAAAAGACCAATGTGGAGGAAGCAAAGTATGTACATACATTTTCCTCGTTTTTTGATTGCTTTTAATAAAGCCGCACAAACACATTTTTAAAGACCAGTTATGTCGGTAGGAAGCCTTTTTATGGTACATTGTCCATATTTTTTAATTGCTTTTAATAAACCCTTACACACACATTTTTAAAAGCCAATTATAATGTCAGCGCAGTGCCTTTTTATGGTATAAATTATGCTCGAAAAAGTCATGGATTGCTCAGTGAAAATTAATTACTTATAGAGAATTTACTGTGTGAAGAAACTAAATTGTTGCACATATCTTATGTGTCGTATATCCTTGCAATTTTTCTGTAATATCCAATCTTCTTCAGGAAAGCATCACTTGCAGTTGTGGAAGAGTGGGACGATGTCGTTTCCATCACTCCAAAGCTCAATAAACCTCCTGAATACTCATCAAAGTCTTGCACTCCAATAGTCACATTTCAAGAGGCATTTGATCACTTCAAAAATTCTGACTTATCACAGTATAAGGTATGTACCATTCAGTAGCCAAAATGTTTCCTTTTTTTTTCTCATCGTGAATATTTTACACCTTTTTTTGGTTACAGAAAACAATTCAGCCACAGATTGAGAGACATGGCCTGTCCGCAGTAATGAGCATGTTATTTGGACCTCCAAAGCTAAGAACAAATCTTGAAAGTGAGCGAGATTCAATCCTCGCAATTGCACAATGTAAGTTAAATGCAATCCCTTGTAACATTCAGCATTGTTGATTTAAACTTTCATGTATCTTGACTTCATTGTGTGAGTGCTAACTCTAGTGGTATACAACATTCAAGTACTTAGGTTTTGGTGGCTCATAATATCTCAGGAACCTCTCATGTTTCAAAACCCTCTCTGGTTTCCTGTCATATGGCAATATATCTTTGCTCACTGAGCCATTAATCGGCAAAGCCTTTGGCCATGTTAATCTATATTCATGGAGTTGGATGGGTCTTGCCCGCCATTCAACTATGTGTGGTGGCACTAAAAATGGAAATTTAAAAATACAAAATTTTATGTTTCACATGACATTGCTTTTATGGTACAGACTCTCCATTTACTTACGTTTAACTGTCGTTTCCGTATCAAAGCAGCTCTTGTCACCTAGTGTATATTTTTTTCTGAAGAGATGACTGTAGGAAAACTCATCACACTCACATGGAGTTCCATCCATTCTTTGCATTGGCTTTTCATAAGGATTAATTGTATTAAATGAGTAAGGTATGAAATCCTTTATGATTTTGTTATATTTCTCACACTGGCACAGCTCATTTGCATCTTCCATCTTTTATAATTTTAAAAATTAAAATTTATGAGGTGAACTGTATATTCTTAAGGAGTGATAGCAACAATTGAAGCAATCAGTTCATTGTTGAAGTCATTGTTGAAGTGTCATGAGCTGGTATATTACCAAGGTTTGAATTAGTTAATTTTTAAATTTCCTTATTTTAAAATGAATTTTTGGGACTTAAGCATTATGAAGAGAAAAAATATCTCATCCTTATTTTGTGTATCCGTTATATATCACATATATGTATTGGGTGGAAATGTACGTTGTAGATAAATAATTTGTAGCAAATGACTGGTTTGAATACTTGTATAATTACATTTGCTGCTTCTCGAAATTATAAATCTTTGTATCTCGTATTTTCTACGTAGCTCTCTTCTCATTTTCAGGTCAACTGGAATGGGATGTGCCAATGCATGTGCACATTCTGCAGACAATTTATAAGAAGCTGACAGGAGCTAAATTTGATTGCCCTTGCAGTGGAAACCATTGGCAAGATGTTGGGTTTCAGGTAAACCCTTTGAAATCTGGAAAACCCACAGTTTTTGTCCTAATGTGCTAAATTATTGACCTGAATGTACTTTACAGGGTACTGACCCCAGTACAGATGTTAGGGGAGTGGGGATTTTGGGTATCCTGCAATTCTTATACTTGGCTGTTCATCCACCATTGGAACCACTAGCAAGAGATATCTACAGGATTTCAAGATCAGATCGTCAAAACTTCCCATTGGCTGTGATGAGCATAAATCTTACTAAAATTGCTTTGGATTCTTTGAGAAGAGGCCAATTGAACAGGTAACGCAATTTTAAATCAACTTAGATTTTTTCAACACTGTTTCATACCCGTTTTGGGCTGGTTACGTCATACAAAGTCTTAAGTGTCAGTGAATTCATTACGTCGCTCTGTCTTGCATTTCAGAGAATGTAATAATCGTGGCAATGTTATTGATGTTCTCAATGACTTTTATGCTGCAATATTTTGTCATATATTTTTGATATGGAGTCATCAGCAGAAAACAATAGTGGATGCTGGCTACGTTCTAAAAGGTAAGTTCCTGTTCCACTTTTGTTCATGTTTTATCTAGTGGAAATAAAGCCCTATCCAGATTTGCATATGTTCTGTCTTTACTTTCACATGTAGATGCAGAGCGTTTTTGCGGACACAATGTTAGCAAAGCCTTGCGAAACCTTCACCTGCACCTGGCCTCGTATTCTACAGGGTCAAATCAGTCAAATGGTGTTCCCAATACTTATGAGCCAGCCATGAAGAAGGCAAGACGGTGCACTGATGAGGCTGGTTCTGAGCTAGCCAGAAGCTTCCACAATGTTGCAACATGAAACTGGGACACGCTGGTTACATGGAATTTCTTCTTCATTGCTTTTATTTATTTACAACAGTCCTTGACTCTGCAATTATGAAAGAAAAATTCTTTTGTGTCAAAGTCTTCTGCAATTGAAACTTGTTCTTCATGAAGCACTATGGTGATCACACTTGCTTTTTTTTTTTTTAAAAAAAAAAGTTTAGAACATCGCCTATAACCAATGTGAAGTTCAAATTTCAAGTTCATGTACCTATACTTTCATGTACCAAATTTGTCTAGTCTTTAGGTTTAAGTGAATTTTAAGGCAAGCTTTAAAATTGATACAAGTCATTTTTAAATATTTAACATAGTCCTTGTTGTGAATTTTTTTTAAGTTTTGTAAATCTTTTAGTGGAATTGGTTTTGAAAATACATCCATCTAATTTTGTTATCCTTGCGTCATGTGAGCATGTTTCGCTTTCAGAATTTCATCCTTGTTTTTATTTGAATATTTTTTGAAAGTGTAAATGTTTTTATTAATACAACAATCTTCTCCTTCCTTTTTCTTTTTTGATGTGTTGCTTCATGCATTGACAAATATTTTGTGTGGTAATCTGTCTGGCTTTGGATATGAATGTATCTTAGTAACACAAGCCATGGTTGAGATGTCAGTATGATGTGGTGAAGCGCCTGTAAAAAAAAAAAGTGTATGTCGTGATGCAAACGGGAGAACTTAGAGGACAATGTCTGAAAGTTGTTGTTTAGTTAGTTTATTTTGACAGTTTGCTGGAGATGTCTGATGATAATTATTTGAACTGAAGCATTTGTGCAATTACATGGATCAGTCTCTAGTTATTCTACTGTATTGTAGTATTTTTTTCCAGTATTGCATCCAGGTTGAATTGAAATTTGTTTATATTCCAAACTTAATTGACTTTTTAAAAAAAATGAAGTAGTCACTAGTGTTACTATTTACACATTCATGTATGTCAGTTGATGTCATTTAGCATAATGTCACCATCAGCATGTTTTTAGGGATGTATAAGATTGGACTGAGGTAGGGGCACAGTCTCATTGAAGGATTTGTGTTTCTGCACAAAACCAAACTTTATGTCATTGAACCTATTATGTAAGTAAGCACCATTTTAATTATGGAAGCTATACTGCATGGTATTGAGAGCACCAGTAGCTAGTTTTTGTGCTTGTAATTAAAATGCCAACAATCACTTTGTAATGACTTTTGATAACATTGCGTTTCATTCTGTGTGATGGCAAAATGGCTCTTAATTTGTTTTTATGTTATCATTTTGATTTTTCAATTTGCGTTTTTTTATTTGATTCTTTGAAATAGCATAGTTCTTTAAAGGTGACATTTTTAGTCTTCACCATTCTCTCCGATTGTGATTATTACTGACATTTTTGTTGGTTAAGGATTGGACTGTGATATTCTTATTATTTGGTTAAGTTTCAGCTTGTTTTACATGTAGAGGGATATCAGTCCTCTTGGTATTTAAAATTTTAGCCTCGTTTCATGCTTGCTTGGTGTGGTCTTGAGAAGCTTTTTTAACAAGTTTAAAATTATTTTTTTTTCAATTATGTTATTGGTATTCGGATTGACAATTACATTTGACTTAATGGAACTGTTTGACTCCACTTCTCTCCTATTTTCTAAATATTAACTGGTTGATTCTTTCTCCTTGATGTCTTGTCTGGAGATACTGGAGTGATATTACTTAAAATTACAGAATGAACTCTAAATTTTAACTTGACAAGATGGTATGATTAGGATGAAAGTTCTTCTATTCTTCCATCTCAAATTTGTCTTTTACTCCCTAAGGTTTATATTAGTGTTATCTGTTTTGCTGTGCTATTCTTTTCCCCTTAACAACTTAAGTTACCATGGGCACTGTATTTAACTGTTTTCTGACTTCTTAAGTTGCTACAATCTGAGGATTATTTTCTATATTATTTTTAATTTGAGAGAAGTGGGATCACAAAGTTTCAACTTAATAGGACTAACACAAGAGAGTTCTGAATTTTATAATTTCATTTTATTTAATTTGTCAGTTTGTTTTTGAAAATGTTTTCATTTTATTGAAATTCATTGAAATAGTGGCACTAAAATCACAAAACATGTTACTTGCAGGATGTATGCAGGGGGCAGACTTGAATGTGAAGCAGCACCACGAGCAAAATTATCAACAATGTGAATTTTCCATCCCATGTTGTTATGAGTAAAGCTGTTATAGTAAACAATATCAGGCCAAGAGGTATTTGGAGTAACTTCTAGGATAGCTGGTTCACCTGTTAACAAAACCAGAAAACTATTAACTATTTGCACACAAATTGAAAAGGTCATGTCAGCAGTCAGACTACAAAATAATAGCTTCTATTTTAATGTTTTTTCATGGTGTGCATTTTTTGTACGGAAACTGATGTATAGCTATTATTCAGAATTTAAGTCATGACTGTAAATTTTGCGTTTGGTTTGGGACATGCTATTAAGAAATTATGACTTACCAGGTTCACATGTTGATTCTAGGGTGCGATTAAACTTTTTGAAAGTAGGGAAGTCATCGTCAAGTCTACGGTCTTTCCCTTTATGACGACTGATGCAAAGGGGTCCAGCTAAAATCAAGTGTAAATGAGATTTGCTCCAAATTTTTTTCTGATAACTATATTGTGTGTCGTTCTCTAGGCTCGCACTTACCTGCTAGTGGACGGGGCTGACCCCGCCGAAGGAATTCAACTCCTGCCAAAACTCTTACTTCCCTCTGTGCTGCATCACTTAGGCGGTCAAAGCCACCATGAGGTTCATCTGTGATGATTAAAGGATGATATGTCTCAGCACTATGAGGATTATTTCCGCCACGTACTCTGAATGCGTAAGTTAATCCTCGTCGCATCCACATTTCCGGTATAAGCATGCCATTGATGTACCATGACAAACCCATTGACGTCATGCCTGAAATTAAGTTGGTTGAAGATAACTTTAGCAGTCAGATGAACAAGACAATCTTTCGTTCAGATACTCCTTGTACAAGAATGTTACCTGTTAAACCTTGATAACCACGCTTTCTCCCTGATGGACCAAGAGTTGCAGTGAAGGTTCGAATAGTTCTATCTAAGATAAGATTTGGTTCCCAGGTTTCCCTAATAACCATGAAATTCATACAGATTTACCTTCAAAATAGGGTTTTATTACTTGAGTTGAGAATGTAGACCATTGAACATCTTACCTAATTTTATCCATGGGTTTTGTGAAGGCATAGCAGTTGTCATAATTGTCTTTCCGTGACAACTCCAGACGAACATTACCCCTGGGGTAAAAATCATGGAATGTTGGTTCTTTGTTGTGATCTAGGTGACCCAAAGCCCACACGACGTACACTCCACCTTCTGTAGCAAATTCCCTGTCTCCTTTATCAGCTGAAAAAAGTGAATTTCTTTTTATTTTATTTTATGTCTTTTGCATGATAAAATCACTTTCTCATTTTAACTTTGATACAAGTTCACATCAAATTACCAGACATTAATGTTCTTCTGTATGTGATGTAAGTGATACCATCCAATCTCTCTGCTGTGTGAAGTTGGTTGTCATCTAGACCACCTATCAGGTCATCTCTGCATACTCCTTTGTACTGACCAAGAACCTTAATGCACTGAAATATACCAGAAATTCTATGATAAAAAGGTATATGATTCCAATTCCTATGACCGTTTCACTAGACAGTATAACACAGCTTGAAAATACGAAAACATTGCTTACTGGGGACAGTGCAGTTATGTTGTAATCAGTGGCGTATCCTCGAAATCCATCCATGTAAGCAACAGCTACATCAGCACCCATCATTTGACTATGGTCAACTGCACCACTTAGGCCAAATGACATGTAAGCATTAACATCTAGAAAAACAGGAACAGTTAATTAATCTCGATATAAATGGCAGAGAGTACACAAACAAATTTGCGTGAGAAAAAAAACAGATGTGGCAAAATGTATTGTTCTCACCCATTTGTCCTGCAAGCTGAATTGTGATTTGAGGACCAAACACTTCCCAACCAACTTGCAAATCTTTGTGCAATTGATAACAATTAGGAAGAGCTATCTTACGGGGCTACAATATTTAAAAAATCACAAGACTTGTTATAAAGCTGTAACACTAAAAATAAATGTTTTATTTTCCAACATAAACTTACAATAATTTTGACTAGTGATGGTGGCACATTTAAACCATCAGGAATAATAACTGAGCCATAGTTTTCCTTGGATTCCACATCATAAATACTGAGCCAATCAATGTCAAAAATTGTGATATCACCTGGCAATTCAAGAGTTATTGTTTCCTTTGTATACGCTCGAATTGGATCTAGGCTGCAATGGAAAAATGGCGCTAATAACAACAAGGAAAACAATGGAAGGTATCAGCAGCACCTGTCAATATCATAGAGCTTACTATCCATATTCATCTGGAACCTTTGAGCCTTTAGATGAAGGTTGAGGCCCAACTCCTACATAGAAGTAGGTATCTGCAATTTCGAAATAAAATGTAGGTGAATTAGTTTGATCTCCAGCTAGTCTTGATTTGAGCATAAACTTAATTACTAGAACATACCTTTGCCTTGTCCATTATAGCTAAGCTCTGGTATTCTGAAGGTTTTGGCATCTAATATTTCAATAGATTCAGAGCCAACCTCATGCGAACGTCTACTTAACTGAGATATCTTTTGGACTGTGGGTGGTTCAAAATCCTCAGGTATATACAAGTCACCAAATGCATTCTGAGAGAGAGAAAGGAAGCAAAGGATGCTTACAAAACAAACATTAATAGAAATGGTTCTAAAAATTCAACAGTGTGATAACATTAGGTCTTGGCAAAAAAAATTGCACTTTCCGTACCTGACTCGTTAAATCATAAACAGCTAACCATTTGATTTCAGTAATTTTTTTCCCATCTGGCAATGTGATGGTGAAATCCTTGTTGAAGTAGCGGCCTAAAATATTGGTTCTGAAAAAGTTAAAAGCTGGATAAGTCAAGAGATAGCAATCACATAAAAAAATGAATATGCACCATGTTTCCTTTTCAACTTACTTGCCATATTCATCAGGCACAATAAACCCTTGAGGCCCGGGGCGGTTGGAAGCTCCTGCCCAAAAGAAGGTATCTGCTCCATTTCCATCATAGTTAAATTCAGTCAAGAGGAATGTATATTCATCTACAGCATATACATCCCCTGAAACTTGGTGATGGTATGAATTAATTTTCCCTAAAAATTTTCCTCGGTAAACTTCCTTGTCCTCACATTGCACTAATACAAGAATTTGTAGGATAACTGTAATTGAAATAAAATAAGTTAATTCCTGGAAAGTTACCCTTTTCTCCCTTTTCCTCATCATTTTTGTTACTAACTCTAAAATAACTTCATATTTTTGTGGAAAGCTGTTTGAATAAATAGATATTTGAAGCTGAGGAGAGAGTTTAAGAGGTTTCAGGCGCTCATGTGTGACCGTGCATGCAAGTCTCCAGTTCATACTTTTTCATCTGAGGGATGTGTGTCACTGAATCTGAAACAATTTTGATGTCCTCTATTCCATCCTTGATCGAAGCGAAACGTAAGCTACCTGCACTCTTATCTGAGGCCAAGAGATAGCAAGCGCAATTTATGACTTAGTAAACGATTGTAGGTTCGAATTGCTCCCCACTGACCTCCAACATCTGCTTCCGCTACATTGCCTTGAAACGTCGACAGAGAGATCGGTTCCACGTTTTACAAACTTTCCTTTATAACAAACGGAAAGATTCTTTTCAGAACGAAAGCAGGACGAACGAACGTGAATTCCCCCTATCCAAAGCGCCCGGAGAAAGGAGAAAGTTAATCTTACCTATGACAATTGCGAGCACATAAGTACGTGTCTCATTCTTAAGACTTTTCATATTTTCTTCTCTTTCGGACTATGAAACACATTTCACATGGACACTACAATGATACGTTTTACCCCACTGCATTCCTAGCATGGCTCGGGATGGAAGCCTCTAAACTAAATGAAAGACAACGAACGAATGCATCATCCATGCAGCATTCAGCCCTGATGCCTGAAGTCTCGCCTGAGTCCGTACGGCATCGCGACCGTGGCTTTCTGTCTGGAAAGGGAAGGGGGATCGGGAGGTCGAAACTCTCTCTCGCACTACACTGTTTTGCGTAAGCACCGTAAGCATGCATCTCTTTCTATCTCCGTTGCCGTGGCGGACAGAGGGGCACAAGACGAGACGCACGGGGTATGGGAGGGTGAGGATAGGGGGAAGGGGAGAAAGGCAATGGAAAGTGAAGTGGGGGGTGGGGGGTGGGGGGGCAGTCGATGCTGAGCGACGGAATGTAATCGAATACAGGAATAAACTAACGTCTGAGCTAAACAAAGATACAGGAAATAAAGAGAACGTAGATCGGTTATGGCTGGTTTGGTGGTTTTCCCCGGTTTTCCCTCTCTCTCCTACCGGATACGAACTTTTCTCAGCTCGACTGACATCTTTGTCAAGGTGTTCTCTGCTCGACTTCGAAAGTTTGGTTTGCATTGGAGAACTGTACAGGGGCGTCTCGCTGCCCAGTGTTGCCATCTTGGCTCTGTAAAGGCTGCCGCTTGCTTCCGCTGGCCGCTAGTCGTAGGAGGGAGTTTCAAATGAGGTTGACAGCCGAGCGGA
>CABIKL010002285.1:0-12944 GCA_902196195.1 Aptinothrips rufus
GTGCTTGTATTTTAATTTTAACATCTCTACCTTTTTTTATGCAGAGGCGAGCGGATGTTTCGGAGAGGGGGCCAAGTGGCTGACTCTGGATCAAGGAGCAGCGGCCGATCTCCCAACAGGTGAGAACTCTAGCCTGGAGCTAAGGTTCGAGGATAGCTTCTCGTCAGCAATCCTTGCTAAATGTCAAGTTCTTTTGCAGCTCCAACAGCTCGGACTGGGAGGTTGCGACGCTGCCCTCCGTGGCGGCGGCGGCGATGAGACTCGGCCCGGAGAGCGGTGCGCCGCCAGCCGCGAGGCCCCTGCACTTCCCTCCGATCAGGTGGGAGCACCAAGCTGAACTGCAGCCTGGGACTGCACCCGACTGCACTGCAAAACCAAACCTTCAACCCCGAAAACTTGACAAGGTGGTCGAGAATGGAACGCCTTTCAAGAAAACAATGCCCTTCTTCGAGGGGTCAGTCAGCAGGCGATTAAAATATATACACAGGACTACATGATTGCATTGATTACATCGGATAATAGGCAATAAAATCAAGTACTGAGCTGAAAGTTTAGTGTTTGTAGTCCGTTTATGTCAATGGCCATACTGAAAGACTCCGGTAATCTTCAATTTATTTCGAAAGGGATGTAAAATATCAATACTTCTAACCAAAGCTCCTGAATTCGGTAAACACAATTATACATGACTGACTGGTGCCTTGCCGTCCTCTCTTGGGTACAAGAACAGCAAGGCATTTCGAAACGCTACCCCCCGAGAAGTTGTTACAATATCGGATGTCAATAGTCTGAGACGAAACACGTGGACGCAATGCAGACCTACCCTATTTTGAGACGTTTCGAACACTGGTTGTTACGTTGTCAACCGCTTTTGGAACGCCTAGATCGTAGCGTTTGGAAACGCCTTGCTGTTTTAGTAACACAATACGAAGGCGTTCCGTTTCACAACACCTTGCAAGACTATCCGTTCTGTGCGGGCCGGGACAGCGAGAACTATCCGATCTGTGCGGAGAGGTTATGGGACACTGTTTTCCGCTGCTCTTTTCTCCTCTGCGTTGCGATACGATCGTGCGTCTTCTAAGCTTAACTAATGAATATTGAGATATTAACGAGATTTTAAAGCTTCAGACCAACCCACAAGAAAGATAATGGAGGCTAATAAAAAGTAGCCTCCCATTTTGAAGTAGGACGCCCTACTCTCAAGCTCCCATATCCTCTCCACAGATCGGATAGTTCTCACGGGAGCTCAGCAGATCGGATAGTTCTGCATGCACGAGTCGCCAGTCGTTCGGGGACCTCCCAGTGAGAAATGGTGGGTCTAAAAGATATCGAAACGATATCGATTCGACGAATTTTGTCGAAACGATATCGAATCGACATGGTTTCGATCACCCATTTCTCACTGCGCTGGGTTCTACAGAGCAGTCGTGAGCGGTGGCGGTCTCTCTCTGCTGCTGCAGTGGCCCCGCGGTGCCAGGCGGGGCGCGCAGCGAGCTGCGACGGGCGGCCAGCACGGACAACGTGCCCTCCTCGGCGGAGAGGGATCGGCGGCGCCACCACAGCCCGCCCACGTCCTGAGCAGCGGCGGCGGGGGCGGCCCTGGGCGGGGCTGACGGTAGTGTGACCCGCGGCGACTGGAGAATGTGGCGGACGCCAAACCGCCCCAGCCACCACTCCCGCTCCCGCTCCGTCAAGCACGGCGGCATCAGCGTCGCGTCGCCGTCTCGATCGCCGCCACCACCCCCGCCGTCCCCGCCGCGCGCGCGTAGAGAGACGGCAGCTGGCAGCTGCTCGTGCAGGTGTGGCAGCTGCAGCTGCAACAGCAGCAGCAGCCCCCGCAGCCCCCGCCACCTCGCCTCGCTGGCCGCGGCTAGCAGGCTGCGCTCCAGACTGCAGCCCGGCGCCTGCTGCGCTCCCTGCCCCTACTGCAGGTTCAGCCCGCTGGTCGCCGTGCCACTACCGCGAGCTTCGCCTCGCCCTCGCCCTCGCACCAGGCTAGCCAGGTCCCGGCGATGACAGGGGAACGCCTTGGACATCTCTTCAACGTCTAGTTCCGGTCATAAAAAGGTCCCAGTGAGAAATGGATCACCGAGTCGACGTCGAATCGACACCGATAATTCGTCGATCTGCGGGACAAAATCACGTCGAGTCGACGTCGAAATCAGCTCGATCGACGTGATCGATGAAATTTCGACAAAGCATTTCTCACTGGGGGTCAAAATATCCTTTTTGCGGAGAAGTGAAAGTAAGGTTACGCTGAACGATGAGAAAGCCTTAAAGAAAGAACTAACTGAGGGAACGAGGAATGAAGATTTATCGTGTAGTGATGAGATTTTTTTTAGAAACTCTGTACATTCCACGATAGACGACACTTGTATATTATGATAGAAATTATTAATCTGTGTAGCACTGGCCGAATAAAGAATCTTTTGTCAAGGAATGTTGGTTTTTCTCAACAACAACAACGGTAATAGCGATTTTGAAAATATGCCCCTTGTAGGTAGGCAATCGGTGTTCCCGAGCCTCTGCAGGGGTTGCCACCGTGGCAACACATCTTAAAATGAAGCTTAGGGTTGGTACAACATTTTTGCCAGATGGCATCGCGGTATCACGATTTGCAAGGAGGGATCCACTGACCTCCGGACTATTTCACATTGGTGACGCTGACTGCTGACTTCACACTGCGCGAAACGATTTTCACATATCGACACTACTTTTATGCCACGTACGATCTGAAATTGAAATCACGTTAAAGCGATTAAAGCTAAGGAGCCATTATGATTGATTGTGAACCGTTGATATGTCGCCCTTCCTCTACGAAAGGTCTTAAACTGTTCACATGTTATAGTGGACATTAATCTGAACTGAAATGCAATATTTATCCCTAATCCCTGCCCCAGTTTCCCGCTATTTTCGAGTGCGCCCGCGCGCAGTCTGGCCACACAGACGGCGTACGTCGGCGCATTGAAACGATTCTCTTTATTCCTATCTATACCGAGAAAGAGATTTTGTTTGTGGCTTTTTTTTTTTTAATGGTAATCAGGTGTAATGAATGGTCAACAAAGAGTAAATTGATTCAAAACCAAACTGGTAAGCCTGCTGATATCTTCTGCTACGACTCCACCAAGCAGAAGGCAGAAGCAGAGCCAGCCAGCAAGCAGAGCTTTCCTAACCCTTACCTTCGCCTTCAACCTTCAGCGTTGTATCTGAATTGGACAATTCACAACGCAGCAATTTTCCTAATTGTTTTCTGGAACAAGTCATCATAGAAATGGGAGGTGGCCATCATGATGAACCTCCTTACAAAGTCCCTGACTACAAGATTTACAAAGTGGATCACAACTCGCCTGAACTGCTTGAAACTCAGAGACTTTTAGCGTCCCGAGGTTTGAAAGATCCGTGGTTAAGGTTAGTATACAACATTGATATAAATTTTTCTGCCACTTTCGCTGGTTCGTTATACTGCAACACGTATCTTACGCGACATTGCAGCACTACTCACCCTCTACATAAGCGTAGGGGTCCGTGTAAGTGCAACCTCACTCAACCTATTATACGAAATAATAATAATCGGCTCTGCCTTTCTAAATATTTTATTATTGTCAGACCGTATGCCTGGAAATTCACAATTTTTTTTTTTTTTAAATATTGAGTAAAGCTTTTAGTTTTGTGATTTTTCATTTTGCGTATTTAAGAGCTTGACATTTTTGTCTTGTTGCTACTATGAATTTCATGGGCATCACGTTACCATTAGCAGAAGTGACTTATGTTATTTCTTTAACAATCATGTAATCTGTCAAGCTGTGAATTTTTTGTTGATAGGAATGAAGTTTGGAGATACAACCGAAACATAATTGGCCCCAGAAACTTCCAAACAACCTGGGGAAAGATGTTCTTTACACGATGGGGAACTGGACTTCTTATAGCAATTTCGCTTATTGGATTAGAGAAAGGCTATGATGCTTACTTTGGCGTTGGTGATCATGGCCATGGTGAACATCATTAAGCTAGTCCTGCTCTCAGGGATGTAAAATTTGTAATTAGAGATTTTGGCTGTAGGCTTTCCTTTGCTACATATGTTATTGTGCTGTCATTGAGCATATGATGTGTTAAAACTTATTACAAAAAAATACAGGTAATATATTTGATCTTAAATTGTTCTTTATTTCCTGTTAAACAATCCATGTTTCAATAATTTTCAAATATCATTATATGAACTCGAATAATTATGTTCTCATTATTTTTAAGCAATATTTCTTATTTTTACAACCCAGTATCTCAATTATATCCTACGCTGAGCAAGATTTAGCTCTCATTAGGCCGCATTTAACATATTTCAGGATGATTCAGTTTTGTTGCCTTTTTCTTTCTTAAAATAGAATGAATCAAGATTGTTCTTCCGTCAAGGACAGGGCTGTCATTTCGCTTTCGGCTTGTTGATGTCATCTAGTGGCCTCCTTGGTTGCCAAATCTTTTAATAATTTCATCATTGAATTGATTGACGGAGCCAAGAGCACCGGGAGCAACAGATTTAAGTTTCTTCCAAAGAACATCAGCAATAAGGGACTGAGCAATCTGCAATAAGTCATAAAAATTAAGTAAAATCCTCCCTTACAGTTATAGTTAACAGTTACCGAGTAACTTAAGACGCACATGTACCTGATTTGGATGAAACCCATCCACTGGCTCAAACAGTTGCCATATTAGACCTCCCTTTTCTTTCCAATTCTGTAGTACTTCAGACAATGGATTTTGAATGTAACTTATTGAGATCTGCTTGGACACATAGCTTGATGCTAAATATTTCAGCACATGAGACAGCTCTAATGCACGCTTGAAAAATAAATTTTCCATAAGTTGCAAGGACACAGAGGAAAAGAATAGTGTCAATGTGACAGTTACAATACTTGTCATATCTTAAGTCATAACATACCTTTGTTGTTTCATCACGGACATGTTTGTCTTCACTGAACCATCCATTACAGGGGCTTATCTCCATGCATTCAAACCACCTGAAGATATCTCTGTACTTCACATCACCATGGTATTCGCCTGAAAAACCACTAGAAATCACTGACCAGATGTATTTAATCACTATTTTTCTATGTCAAAATCAGTAATTACCAATTGGATGAATCCTATCAGCGAGGGTGTCAAAAATAAAGCTGCCATTCACTAGACCCAGCAGAATAATATGACTTTTAGAGGGAAGAATAGACTCGAGATTCTTAATAACTTGTTTCATATTTTTGTAAAATTGCTTTGTTGTAGTCATATTGGATAGTGTATCTGGAAACCTGTTAAAATTTGAAACTTATTGTGTTAATTGACCAAAAAAACAGAATCAATACTCTGCACACACTTACCTATTGCAAACATCATTCCCAACCACTCCAACTAGAACAGTAAGTGGTTTGTCACCTTTAGACCTAGCTATATTCTTAACGTTGTCAACAAGGTGAAAGCTCGTATCCCCATTGCGACAAATATTCTGATAATCTCTGTGGTTACATAAATTCCATTTCCGCATCCGCAAGTAAATGGAATCTACTTTGCCCTTAAATTCAAGTACGTATATTACAATCTTAATAAGTTAAGTATAAAACAAACAAGCAAAAAAGTGGACACTCTTTATCTTTAAAAGAAAGAAAAATCACACATTATTACCTGGATTAATTCTGGCTCTGTTATATTTTTGAAGCCAGTAGAAAAACTGTACTCAGGCCAATCCAATTCATCCAACAAGGGACCTGATGAATTTTTCAGAAATGTTTTCTTTTGACGGGAGGCCAAGAGAAGAAAAATAATATTGCTTTTTCAAGAGTTGATTTTTGTATTAAATTTTCAGTAGCTTATTCTTACAGAAATAATACAATTAGATAGATCTAGTAAAATACAGACCTGCGATATCAATTTGGGACTAATCCAAACCAAGGGAAAATGGAAGTGTGCTCCAACTGAATCACCAAGCATTACTATTCCTCTGGATTTGCTTGAGGCACTATCGCCACATAATTTGGTTTCCCATGGAATTCCTGTCTCATTATCATGGCCCCAAATGCCATTACAATTGGTGTCAAAATTGACATCTGCACTAAGTGGCTGCCGACCGGGATACACATTAGAGTCAAAGTCCAGACAATCCTTTCCTCGCCAATGTGATCCCCGCCATTTCTGAAACATTAGCACCATTAATGAAACAAGCGCTAGAGGCAAGAGTAATAGAAACACGCAAGTTTCAGTTTTCATGGTGCAATTCAATGTCAGTCTCATAAGAAGAGGGAAGAAAGCACAGCATGCCATTTAGTATCTGAGGACTCAGAATTCACTTTCTCACCTCAGAAGAGCTGAATTTATCTCCATCAGGATCAAAGACAGGTTCCATGTCATTGAACTTTCTAATCAAATATTGACATAGATTTCGTACTCCTGGCAATTCACATAAACTGAATGCTCTTGTTGAGAAAGTGTCTGCTCCATACCATTTCTCCAAAATGGGTCTGGCTCGCTCCTGGGAAACAATTATTTTAAATGAATTTTGAATGGCTAAGTTGAGGAAAAGATGACTATAAAATTAATGTCAAGTTCAGATCCCTATAAAAAAAAAGTTCATTTTATGGAACATTTGGAAATCTGAGAAACATACCCTAACATACTGGAGATGATTCATAAATTCCTTGTGTTCAGGTGGTGGAAAAAGATAGCACATTTTGCCATTTGGGTCTGGGTGACAAACGTTAAGTCCATAACAAAATGTGTCTGGCGTAATCCTTCGAGTTTCAATCCTGTAATCGAAAAAGCAAACTCAGAGCTTTAGGGAAATTTATTACCAATCCATCTTTCCAAAGATATACTCTTCATATCTTACACCTGACACAGCAAGAAGAGCAAGAGTATACTCACAGTAAACTCAGAAGAGGCTCCAAAGTGTTTATAGTTTCTCGACAGACATTTTTGGACGGCCAGAGTAAATGATTACAGAAGTTCAGACTGATATTCACCAGGCTAGTGCTGTGTATTTCTCCCACTTGACCAAATATTCCAGCAATAATGGTGCATGCTAAAAATAATCAGAAATTATTTTAGAAGTAAATGAATATGTATATAAACGGCTGCCGGCATCAAAACCGAAACACAGTAAACGCACCAGCGCATTCAATACCGCCATTAACTCCATATCCAGATGCAAAATGGATTTTAAACAGAGCTACGGCTGTACATAAATACACGACCACTTTCATATTCATTATATCTGTTCGAATTCAAAACGTCAACCGACGTCAACATCACAGTCAATGTTTACTTCATGGTACGCAGACGATGAAACAGACGACGGACAAGCGGACAAGGACAAACCGTTACCACCGTTAGCGAACAAATTTATTCAGCCATCGTTGTCTTGCAGTTTTGCGTCCCGGCTTATCCCCTGGTTACGTAAGAATGTCATTAGTGGTCGAATGGAATCATTACCTACTCTCCTCAAGTGGACTAACTTGACCAAACTTGACTGTTGATCACATATTGCTGTACAGTTGCATGCCTTGGGCTCATCAACATTATTGTTGGTGTAAGTATTCAGATTTCAGCTTGTTCTTTGAGGAAATGAGAACTTTCTCAGGACTTGAATGAATGATATGTGGATCAATCGCCATTTTCTGCTGGCGGGGTGAGTTCAATTGATTTAAGGATTTCATGAGTGTTCGCATATCTGTCTGTACGTAGGTTATGTTCTGTTTATGTTGTTGCGCCGGCCTGAAATAAACTTGTGGTATAATTAAAACAAACAAAACCCAGATTTTTGATCATTTTAGTTTTACTGCTTGTACAAATTTGTGTTCATTCCCGAGCTTCTCCTTTCTGCACTATAGTGCACCCCTATGTTACATTTTTTAGCACATCGCATTCACTAAAATCTCATGATCTCCTGTTATTTTAATTGATTGTTTTGTTTTCTTGTACTTGTTTACATCAGGTTGGTGAACCTCATGGTAGGAGAATATCTTGTTTAATTCGGTAGCAGTAAAAATCAAAATGCAACGAGAGGAGAAACAGCTGGATATGGCTCTGGATGCCATTATAATGAGGGTGAACGATCTAAAACAATCCATCTCCAATATGATTATTAAACTAGAACTAGAGCACGAAACTCTCAATTGGCCAACATTTCTGGATAATTTTGCTCTCATGTCTGGTCAAGTAAGTTTGATTAGTTTTCCAAATTCGTTGTATTGTTATTCTTCCAAGTACTTGGATGCAGTACGTTTTCATTGTGCTAATTGTGAACTATTTCTGTTGCAGCTAACAGCACTTACTAAAGTCTTAACTCATGACAAATGTCCAGCTCTCAGAAATTTAGTAGTCCTTCCAATTCATTTGAGTCCAGAACGAGACCCAGAGCTACTTCGAATCACAGAGCAAAGAGTTCCTCAATTTTCCCATGATTTGGCTCCAGATTATCTACGTACCAAATTAGAGCCGGATGTTGAGCAAAGAATGACTCAATTGGAAATCAAGGCTGCAAACATGACTTTTGAAATGGCTCAGGTATGTGATATATTACCTTAGAGATTTTTCTTTCCTCAATTTTATTTCTGCTGTGTCCTCTTCAAGTAATTCTTGCTTCATTCCATTTTAGAAACAAGTATCAGCTTTCACTAAAGTTATGAATCATGTCTGGGATATAGTGAGTAAAGCCAGAGAAGAATGGGAGAGCGAGTCTGGATCTCGATCAGGTCCTCAACAAACAACCTCCATTAATGATACTCATCTTCTTGTATCAGCTGTTAGTGCTGGGAAGAATTTGAAAATGCCTGTAAGTATGAATTCAGAGCTCAGAGCAGTGCATGATCAAGTGTGAGTTGCAACTTCTTTTCACAGTTCCTGGTGTCTGAGGTGTTCTCCTTCTTTCAGGTTGCCCAAGGACAGCAAGGCCCACAGGGTATGATGGGGCAAGGAAACAGGCCCGGGGTTGGAGTGCCTGGTGGTCCGGTTGGTGGCATGATGAATCCTGCTCAGCAACAAAGTAAGAATTTCAGCTTTTTTTACTTGTCTTATGAACGCCATAAATAGTTAATATGAAATATTACTTTTATGTAATCAATCATTTTTCTTGCAGTGGGACCTATGGGCAAAGTACCTAGTAGTATCAAGACCAATATTAAGGCCGCATCTCAAATTCATCCCTACAATAGATAATTGTATTTTATCCGATTTAGCATGTGCATATAATGATAAGGGACTTGTTTAATGCAAATTAATTGCGAATTCACATCAAATTTAATGATTCAGTTGGTTTCTGTCCAGTGTTGTTTGTTGTTGTTGTATGATTTGGTAGAGTTAATTTAGTATTCTTTTTGCTAAGTATTAAACAAGACGTGTTAATTAACTTAAAGGGACTAATTTGGTGCTGTTTAGAAAAACATGTGTATGAGAACAAATAAAGGACAGGTACAAATAACAAAACTTGTTCACTTCGATAAGATTTTAATGAGAAAGGACCAGATGCGCAAATTGAGACAAGTTCCATATATGCAGAAGAATGGGTGAGAAAAGTCGACTAAACTAAGTCACAATAAGATGTTGGACCCTACAAACAATTAATACATGATTTAGCAAAAGGGGTTCAAATACCTGTGGAAGATATAATACTCAGGTACATCGCCAGATAATATTCCATAAAAATGAGAAATAAAAAAAGTAAAAAATAAATGTGCCACTGGCCCAACTTTCAGACCAGAAAATTTAATTATTAAAGATCTAGATTTGACTGTCTTGTTAAAGAGCTCTAGGAGTGAAATGCACAAGTCAAAAGGATGATAAAGATGATTCTAGTTACATCTATGGGCTAGTAGGGCTTTTAACAAGAAAATCAATGCACAATTTTTGAGGAGAGGACAACACAGTGGTTGGGCCAGGTTGCTGTTTTTGAATAAGATTTCTTCATGGTTCCACTTTCAGCAACTCAACATCAAAAATAAGAGTTGCATTGGGAGGAATAATTCCAGGATGCCCACGGGCTCCATAAGCATAGTCAGGTGAACACTTGAGGCGTGCCTTCTGCCCAACACAAAGCTGAAACAACACAGAAATAAGTGATATCCTTCTGACATAGTTAAAAATAGGTGGAGAAAATGTGATAAAAACTACTGCACGAACCTGAGCAAATCCTTCATCCCAGCCTTTGATAACTTCTCCCTTCCCAAGACGGAATTTGAAAGGTACACCCCTATCCCTGGACGAATCAAACTTTTGTCCACTCTCTAATGTACCTGTGGGGACAATCTTTCATTATATTCCACTCAAAGTAAAGATTGCACACCAGTTTCAATAAACAGGTTTCTTACCCGTGTAGTGCACGACAACAGTCTGGCCAGTTTTTGGGTAAGTCTGACCTGAAAGCACACAGAGAAATATTACCCCTCTTAAGAAGGTTTCAAGGAGTATCAGTATATATAACAATAAAATTTATATCGGCAGGAAAAAAAATAATTAGCGCCGCTTTTTTGGTAAATGTGTACACTTAAGCTCCAGCAGGCTGGAGAGGGGGAACCATGCAAATACAGAAGAGACAAGCCGGTGAACTGGTACCGTTTAGGATTTCAGTCAACAACTTTCGGGTGGAGAATAAAAGTGGAAACGAACACGTTACGGGGCAAATACTTTTGAATCATGACATTGGCATGACTTCTGGCGCCGTGCCGTGTCGATACCGATGAGAGAGAAGCCGGCCGCGGAAAAATAACCACACAGCAAAGTACTTCGCTTGAACAGTTGGGTAGACTCAAGTGACCCACTCACAATCAGTCGAAGTTTACATAGTAAAATTGTTCGAAAGGTACAAAGAGGTGACAAGGCCAAGAATAAATTCAACTTGCGGCTGTGGTTAAAATAAGGAAGGGAAAAGGTAGTCAACGCCAGTAGGGCGTAAAAAATCGATCAACGTCCACTCGAGCTTCCCGAAATGACTCAAGTGGCATTCCTTACCATCACCGGGAGACAGAGATTCGATTTCCACACCCATTTCGTTTTGTTCTTGGAGGGTTCACTGGAAAAGTGATGGCAATTGCGCAACAACGGCAGTGACTTGACGTGAAAATAGACAAATGTATACGCCGGAGAACGTGCACGACACAAGAGGGCTGCCACCGCCGCCCCGGATTCCGTCGGACGTTCGACTCCGATGTCGGACGCCTGAGGGGCAAGGGGAGAGGGGCGCGGCTTGGGCGCGGGGACGGGGAGGAAGTCGTGGCACGGAGTGGGGAGTACGAGGTCTGCAGCGTCTGCAGCCGAACTGCCGAATCATGGCGAAGTGCCGAACTGGAGCCGAGCTCAAACCGAACGTAAAACAATCGATGAACGGAACTTGGGATAATACCCGATAGCTACATGAGCCGAAGTAGTGAGGTCGGAAAGAGCCGAAGAGAACGCGAGGGCGAAAGGTGGAAAGAAGATGCCCCTGGCGCTTCTTTTGAACACGAGTTTTCCCTAGACTTCAACATCCCTGCGCTGCTGCCACAGAATCTGCCCCACTGATGGTTCTGGAGTATCCTGGAAAAGAACCTGTCTTGTATTTTCTTAAGATTGGGTCATCTCCAGTATTTCAGTTTGATACAGATTCCTTTGTTCTTGTGGAATGTTAAGGGGAGAGCGAAGGTGTGATAAGCAGAAGGACGAACATCGTCTCTTTTCTCTCTCAACCCTCCCCCCCCCTCTCTCTAAGTGCGTAACGTAATTAATGGACGGCCCCTCTCTCTCTCTCTCTCTCTCTCTCTCTCTCTCTCTCTCTCTCTCTCTCTCTTTTTCTCCTCTGTCCGGGTTCTCGAGGAACTAGAGGTAGTAGGTAGTGCTGCCTCAGGCTGCTCGCAAGCGGAGCTTATAACAGAAGTCGCTGACACGTACGTTTTACCCCGCGCAGTAGTCGCGCCTAGCCGCGCGTTGCCGGCGTTCATACAGCCGTGCGTGGTCAGTCGTCAGTCAGTTCAGTACAGCTCAGCTCGCAGCTCAGCTCAGCGGCTATCAACTCGCTCTCATCGAAGCGGATGAATGATCTGCCCGCGCCTCGCGACGACCCGTGTGAACTAGTTAGCCGATCGAGGATATTACGCACTCTTTGACAAGGTGAGTGTTATTCACACATCAATTGACGATGTTATTTCGACACACATTTTCATTTTCCACGATCAGTTAATTTCACTTATGTAAGTTCTTCAGCTCCATGGAACGCATAGGAGTACGTGTGTATCACCAAACGATGTGGAGGTGCAAGTGATTTAAATCACGAGCAATGGTCAATTATCACGCTTCACTCCTCTTACATTTCACGATCATGTGTTGCTGTGCGGCCTTCGGCGCGGTCGTCTCAAAGCAATCATTGATAGCACACGCGCGCGCAATATGGTGAATGCCGGTTTGTTCCCGGCGATATAATATTCACGATCGATAGAGGCAAAAGGCCGTAGAACTTCGCGGAGAAACGACCAACTTCGACCAACCTAGATGTTTAAACGCAGATAGAATGTGGTGAATTGAGGCTGGTCACAGTTTCCGAACTTCGTATCGGGTCAACATGTCCGCGTTATTGTTGCGATAGCTCTGCTCAAGTGAGTGCTAATCATCTGAGAAATTCGGAAAAGGACGAAGTTAATGTGACTTGATAAAAGATAAGAGAGTAAGCCGGCGTTAGCAAGCGCGATGGCGCGCGGGAAGGCGCAATGTGCGTTGGGGACAGGCGCGGTCCTGCAATACAGTCAAGAGCCCTAATTTCGGAAATGCCCCTAATTTCGGGAAAAAAAAAACACTATATGACCAGCTTTTTAGCCCGCAAATCGGTCAGTTTTGGTGCAGGAGTAGATCTGAAAGTAGCAGGCGATTCGTTAGGGAATAACACACAATAATCAAAACGTCACTACTTTTTTTTTTTTTTTGGGGGGGGGGGGGGGGGGGGGGTT
>CABIKL010002286.1:0-12943 GCA_902196195.1 Aptinothrips rufus
TTATAGTCACAAAGTCTACAGGTATTGGCTTTGAGTGAGGAGGAGGAGGAGGAGAGTAAGGGAGATGATAGTTTGGGGACTATGTATAGCATTTTGCCACTTCCCTGTTTATTTTAGGGACACTTTAAGGGTTCTCTTTACATTTCAGATTTCAGAAAGCAATTTCCACAACATTTGAAAGGTTGAGTAAATTACTTATTTTTGGCAGAGTAAAAAACTGTAAATTACCAAGTAATTTACTCAAAGTTACTAGTAATTTACTTTGCTCTCGAACCCTAGGAGAGAGGGAGAGAGTCTCCCCAGTGCAGCGTGCGCCTGGTCGCTGCATTGAATGATACAAGGCCCGGGGGTAGGGCGGCGGTGACGTCACTCCAGCCGAGGGGGGTTGGGGTGGTTGTCTAGGCTACCTTGGCCATTTTGTATGAGCCTCCAACGGGGTCGCGGCGGCGGTGGAGGGGAGGGGGAGGGGCATCACGATGCCCCCGCACGCGACCACTGGCAAGCCCGCGAGGGGCTCGGGGGCCGCGTGGTGACGTCATTCCGTGCAGGAAGGGGCGGGGGAGGGGAGGGGGTGCTTTGGACGCGAGCCAAGCCGAGCTGCGTTCCTCGGGGCGGACGAGGGGCGTGCACCGCCGCAGGGGGACGAGGGGGGTCCTGGGGGGGGGGGGGGGGGGGGGGGGGGGGGGGGGGGGGGACTTCGCGGCCGGCAGCAGCTCGGATGGCGTAGCTAAGGGGCACCAGTTAGGCGCCAGGGGCCCCCCGTGGGGTTCCGAAAAAAAAAAAGATCGTGGCGTTCATTAACGAAGGTGGTCGCCTCGTAATCTAAATCTCCTGCACTATTAATCTCTTACCTACTATCAATCCCCCAAGAGTGTCATAGCGTATGAACAAAACTGTTCGTATAATGAACAAAATTGACCGTATTGTGAACAAAATTTGGCCATAATGCGAGCCACTTGATTTGCTCGTAGCTGCGTGCCGGTTGCTTTTTATTTGTTTGTATAATGTGCGAATACAATTGTTCGAAAGAAAATAAGAGTGTGCAGTGGTCGCTACCGTGCACATGTTGACTTTTTAGAGCATGCTGTTCGCTGCCGAAGGTAATGTCGTGGCAATGCTTTGCCTTTATTAATCGCCCTTACGGCGTTTCTTTAGTATTACTTTTGGTTGCGAAAATCATATTCAGTGGAAGCTATTGGCGGTGAGATGGGGAGGTGGACGCCACGCGGGCTGAGTCTACTTTAATTGAAAGAGCTGCCATCTCCGTCGCTCTCCTGTACTTCTTTACGCAGTAGAGCTTGCTGTTCACTTCCGAAGGTGACGTTTTATGAACGAAGTCTGTGGCAGTATACTCTTCGTACTGTTACGTTGTTACAGTACTTGTGTGGAATAATGTAGTGATATGAATTCTGTCAGACTCTTTTAATGCTGGCTTCAGAGAGAGTACAGTGTGGCCACGGTAACCCGGGCTCTCCGCAACAATAGTACCGGTGGGCGACTCAAAAGAGGGAAGTGACTACTATATCGCGGGACCAGGGATCGGGCACATTATAACAGTGTCGCCCTTTATGAATCGCCACCATGGCGTTGCTTTAGTTGTTGTTGTTGCGGCCTGGCTGGAGGGGTGCATTGCTGCGCTGCGGTGAGTGGTTGACGGTAGCCACGCAGTCCGCGACCATGCTCGGCGGGGCTGGGCGGGGCGGGGCGGGGCGTGGCGGGGCGGGGTGGTTATTTTGAAGCGTAGTGGACGTATTAAAAGTGCGGCCGTCCACCCCGACCCGGCCCGACCCGACCAGATGCCGTGGGCGGCGACTGTTTCCACCGCTTACCTTGGCCTACCGCGCGGCGGGGGAGGGGAGGGGGTACTATCAGGGCCACGCCGACTGGGCGCTGGAGGCCCGCGACCTGACACACCCTCCCCCTCCCCTCCCCACCCCTCGCCCCCAGCGCCCCGCAGCGGCACGCGTGGCCCCCGTACTCCTGACGTCGTCGTTTGTCCCGTGTCCCCACCCCCCACCCCTTCCGCTCCAGCAAGCGGTGTGAACTAGCAGCAGAATGAGTAGCCGTCGCGGAGCGCCGGCGGGTTGTCTGCTGGCTACCCTCTCTCTCCCTCCCTCCCTCTCTGCCTCTCTCTCCACCCCGTGCTCGGCGAGGCAGCATCGCTCGCTCGGCAGCACTACGCTCCCCGAGGTGCCCCCTCCCTCCCTCTCGGCGGCCCCCACACCCCCGGCAGGCAGGCAGTCAGCCCCCGGCCAGCCAGCCGGCACAGCAGAGCCCCAGCCAGCCCGCCGCGCCCCGCCCCGCCCCGCCCCGCCCCGCCCCGCCCCTGCCGCTCTGCCCCGCTGTGCGCCGTGTGCTCGCCGCGCCTCGCCTCGCCTCGCCAGTCTGTGGGGTGACAGACGGGAACGTAGCCGGGCAGAGGCCCCCGTCATCTCAGTCAGCCCAACGCGCTACGCCGCCACCGGCACGCCACGCCGCGCCGCGCTGCCCGCCGAGTCACGCCGAGTCACGCCGAGTCACGTCACGTCACGTCGCGTCACGCCGCCGTGTGACGAGAGTCAGAGTGTGAGAATCCAGTGACAGTGTGCTTGTTGTGCCCCTTCGGATTACTGTTCTGTACTGCACCGGGCTCCTGCGGGTAGCTACCCCCGGAGTGGACTACCCTGTGGACTTAGTATGGACGCCGCTGCCGGAGGAAGTGGGCGACCGAGGCCCTGCTTGGCCCGCTAGCAGGCCGTACAGGTGAGGACAGGAACCCTATAGTGGACTGACTGACTATCCTGTGGACTTAGTATGGACGCCGCTGGGGGAGGAAGTGGGCGAGCGAGGCCCTGCTTGGCCCGCTAGCAGGCCATACAGGACGGGACCCCCGTGAAGGGCAGAGCAGGGTGGCGGCGCGCTGCTGCTCGCGCGTGACGTCGCGGCCGCTGGCCGGCTCTGCAGCCGGCTCTGCATGTCGGCGCGTGGGATTTCCCCCGCGGAGCGCCGCGCGCCGCGGTTCGTCCGCCGCGGTCTCAGCGGCCGTGTCGGGGGTGGAGTGGGGTTGGGGGGGGTCTGTGGTCTGCATACTGGCCATCCACTCGCAACCTGGCAGACCACCCCTACCCTTACCCGCCCTTACGCTCCCTTAGCCGCCCTTACCAGCCCTTATACCCGTCCGTCCTATCAGCTCCTCAGTGGCGTCGAGCGAGGTTAAATTCCGGAAGGTGGTGCCGGTGGAATGGAATTTGAGTGTCGCACATGTTCATTTCGACGAATGATAAGGTTTCGTTAGTAAGACTAACCGCGCACTTACATTCTTGCAAACAGAGTTTTATCGTTGATTTATGCCTGTATTGTATGCAGCATGGAATGTGATCATACCTATTTGTCTCCCAGAGTGGGATGTCGTCAGCTTGATAAACAATTGAATAAGATGAATAAGTAAATAATTAGGTGAATAAGCCGCTGGATATCCGTGCTCTAAAGCGCTTTCACAGAACCTTTTGACGGAGGGACAGGGTCCTACCTCGTTAGTTCCCACGCTCTTCACCACGTGCCTGACCGCTGCCTGTGGGGGGTGGTGGTGGGGGAGGGGGAGGGGGTGGGGGCTGCTGGACGCCACGCGCTGCCACCCCCTTTCAGCCCCTGCTGCATGCACACAGGCTGACAGCTGACCCCCGCCCCGCCCCGCCACGCCCCGCCCCGCGGGGAAGGCCAGGGGGCAGCAGGTCTGGCAGGGCAGGTCGCACTCCGACGCAGTTTTGGACAGGTCCGCGCAGGGCTATGGGGAAAAGAGCCGCACGTCCTGTCTTGTCCTAACTCGAGACAGCTCCACCCGCACCTCCGCTTCCGTCCTACTATCCACCGCTCGATTAGTTTCGGGTAGAGACTGTAGTAAGGTCCAGTTGGTCTCTTAGCCCTGAACTTAGTGTAGCTGTTGGCGTAGCTCTGCTGTAGTAACTTCCAGTTGATCTATGAGTTCTGAACTTAGTGTAGTTGTTAGTGTGGTTCTATTCTAGCAACTTGTAGGCGGTCACTTAGTCCTGAACTTAGTGCAGCTGTTTGCAGTTCGCTACAGAAGGGAATGCAATATTAATTATGTTGACGTTTACGTCAAACTTGTGATGGAATAGTTCACCTCGTCTTTGTGCGCATTGCACGCAGAGTTTCGTCTATTTTTTCTCGAGCTTGATTAGATTTTAGATCCAATAACGGAAGTTTTTTTGTAACATTAAAATATTGCCTGAGTTGAATTAATTTTCTTTGGATTAATGGTACAAAATCGCATTATACCGATAAAACTGTATTTCTTTTTCCTGTTTAACTGTATTTCTTTTTCCTGTTTAGTCCGATTATTTGCCGCTGATACAACCGAAAAAAAAAATTATTCTGACAATCATTAATTTGGAGGAAGCGAATTCACCTGTTAAACCTACAACAGTTTGGGAAACACTTCGCGGTATAATCAAAGGAGAAAGAACTTTCGTAATTGTTCGAGGATCGAGGGCTGTTTTTGACCGATTAACATACTTCTCGCTAGACAAAACAGATCAGTGTTGTCTCGTAAAGTAATTCGATAACTCGAGGGAAACCTCGAAGTGACGATTAGGCGCGCCCAGTTCGGCTGGGTTCCCGTACGAGAGCACCGTTTTTCCCGGAATCTCGGTCAGGAAGAAGAGCATCACCGCCGCTGATCCGCTGCCTTCCGATCTTCTTCGATGTCTCGAACTGTGAGCGAGACGGGGACTGCGGCTCGCTAGAACGATTGGCGGAAACGACAAGGCACGGGCAGGCGGAAGAGGGCGGCTGCTTGGTTAGACCGGCCAGGGGGTGGGGTGGGGGTGGGGGTGGGAGGTCAATGCGAGGTCAGGGTGACCGCGGCCCTATATCTCTTCGACTTCGATCCGATCTGGTCTGATCCCTGGATACAAGTCAACAGACCGCCCCGCCCTGCCCCGCCCCTTCGGTACAATATGGCATAATTAAAGATATTATAATTAGAATATTACAGCAGAATTCTGGGCAGAACAACGTGAAAAATAGCGAAATGGTTTCTGGGTTGGCTTGTTCCAGAATCTGGATTTTCCGGGATTTTCGTACTTCTGTGTATCGAATCTCGTCCAGTCAAGCCGCCCCCTACCTGGCTGGCTATTCGTCAGCGGTTGCGACGCGCGACGCAGAGTGGTGATGTGGGGCGGGGCGGGGCGGGGCGGGACATGGAGACGTCACTCGTCACAGCCTTATTAAAACAGCAGGAGCGCCAACGTACTTGAATCCACCCACCCCTTCCCCCACTCCCTTGCAGGGTGCGTGCTGCTCAGCCCTTCCCTTCCCCGTGCAGTTAGTTCAGCCCTTAAGGAAGGGCCCCCGGTGCGGCAGGTCAAGGCCGAGGGCGCTAGACCCTACACCCTTTCCCCTCCAGTTTACCACTGCGAAGGTTGCTCAGGTTAGTGTCTTTCGAGTAATAAACCCTTTGAAGCGTACCGCCAGATTCGGTTGTGTTTCGGGTTTTTGTTGTTGCGAAAGTAAGCTATTTTCCCCGTTGTCTCTCCACAACCGCTCCTGAACGAGGCGGTACCGGCCTTGGTGGCTACGATTCTTCGCCCACGGCTTCCCCCCCTGGCGGTCGAAATTTACTTATCAATGAGGACTCAGGGTCACAGGCGCCCCCTCCCCTACCTTTCTCTCCCCCTCCCCTACCTTTCTCTCCCCCTTAGGGGCTGGAGGCCGGCGTGGTTGAGGTTATGATGGGCCACTCAGGCTCAAATCTCAGCACACTCCTTGTCTAAATTATTCGGTCGTCAAAGGCCTTCGACAGACAGTTACTTTCTCCAACGCAAGAGTTGTGTGTGCTTCTGGTCTGCATAGGCAACTGAATCGGACCGACTGTTTTTTTTAATTATGTATGATACCTTGATGACAAGCCGACCGCTACCTTGCCACCACTAGAAACGAGGAAAATAAAAATTAACTCACAAAAAAAAAATTACTGACGCCAAGCAGCTGTTTGAACTCCGGTTGTTGATATCCTCACGGATGTCTCTGTGCAATCCATTTCTGAACAGGTTCTTCCTCATGAATTCATAATCAATAATTGTGACTCGAATGTACCGTTGAAGTGAAATGTCCATTCTCGCAGCAATTAAGTAGCAAGCCTAGCGATGCGTGTACTTTACTCTGTCCTGATGAACTTAGTGATGTTAATTCCGAGACTGTAACGACATGCCTGTCCTTGTCGCCTAACCTGATTATCTTGCGGTGCTCGGCGTCTAGAGACACGTGCAGAGGTGTGAGGTGACCATCTCTAGTGACTGGCGCGCCCCAGCAGCGCGTCAGACTCGGCGCCAGCCAATGAGGAGCGAGCATGATGACCTCAACCCTCTCGCTCTCCGCTCTATCCGTCTCTCTCTGTTTGACACTCGTAATGGTGCCCTGTGCGGGGGTGGCCCTGTAATCTGAATCCAGTCTTTCGAAAGCTTATTATTTCCCGCCAATAGGAGCGTGGCAATTGATCGGCGCGGCAAGTGAGGCGTTTGTTTTCGCTCGAAGGGAGCGGAGAGCGGAGCAAGTGTTTCTCACCCCGACGGCTTGGCTAAAAGGATTCCGACTATCAGCTTGCGATATTGGCCTACGGGGTTGTCTTTCTTGTTGTTGCTCTGCTCTTTGTGGTATATGGGGACTGGAAACGAATGGTTATGCGAATGAAGTGAAGGGTGACTCGGAAAGAGACAGTCGTCATGGAGAACTGTACAGCTTCAAGCGACTAAGCTGACACGCTGCTGCGTGTGCTGCTAGCCATTCATCGCTCTTTGAAGACGTCTGGATGTCCCTTGGAGACTCGAATCCAGGCTTAACGATCGTGATCCCATTCAGAGTGGTTTCAGGAGGACAAACAGCGGCGCGGCACGTGGGGTGTGACTGAGAGGGAGAGAGAGACAGACAGACAGACAGACTGACTGGCTCAAAAACAGCTTCTCGAAATTGTGTACAAATTTTCTGCAAACATGTATAGAAATTCAAAAGCGACAAGACTGGGAGTAAGTAGTGCGGACAGTGCGTTTCACTTTAAAAACGATAAAATTTGGATTCAAATTGTAGAAACTGGTCCAGATCCGAAAGAGGGATTTGGTTTCTTAAAAAGAATCGAAACTATCGTGATATTTAATCTCCTACAGAAATCCGAGTACAATTCACTTCACATTTGATAAATTTTAACGCAAAATTTTAAGTGTCAAAGATAAACAAAAAATTCAGTTTTACTTTTTAAAAATTTGTTCAAGATGCAGGCGACTCCTCGTTCGGATCTGTTGAGGCAATCGTCCCCAAACATGGAGGCCACTAGGCATTGCTATGCAAATGGCGCCTCCCGGAGTTATTTCCGAGGGCTGCTCCTCTCACGGCCCCGCGCCGCGCGTGTTTTGTGTGGCTGGTTGGGACCGCGCGACAATCGGAGAGTGCATCTCCCCGCCAGGCAGGCAGGCAGGCAGGCAGTCAGGCAGGCAGGCAGGCAGGCAGGCAGCAGGGGTCATCCGGCTGCACCTCGTCACCGGCTTGAGGTATACATTCTTGGCTTGTGGCTTATCCACCGCTTGGCGAGCTAAGGCCAGCTCAGCTCAGCTTCGCCGCCAGGCAGGCCACTCGCGGAGGTGAGCGACCCACCCCACCCCACCCCACCCCACCCCACCCCACCCCACCCCACGCCCCGGGCATGGCCACTCGGTAGCCGGGGCAGCTGCATTGCAAACTCCAACGTGTGACACACAGAAAAACCAAACCCACATACTGAGGTCCGGCGCACGTTATAACACCCTGTGCTCTCCAGTGAGAGGTCAATAATACCTTTTACTTTAAGGGTAGATCGTTCCAGGCAATATGCGTGCGTGCCTGTGCGAACTCTATTTTTACTGTCGTTTTCTTCTTCTTGTTTTCTGGCAGTGCTGGCTGGGCAGCCGCTCAGATAGCAGAGCCGATCCATCAGCTGTTCCTCGCAACATTCTCGCACTCATTTCACTTTCGATCGGCGGTGAGGAACCGTTCTTCTGCTCTTCGTAATCAAAATTGAAAGTTTTTACAAACCATAAATATAAATGGTTTGCGACGAGCTTGAGTCTCGGTTTTAGTATTGACTTTCAATATTCCGTCCTGATTAATACAATCAAAATATCTCGAGAAACATCATGAATTTGGAGAAGAACTAATTTTCTGATTGTTTCGAAAAACTGAAAAATGTCGTGAAATTGAAAGTTGCAGACTTGCGACATTTCTGACACGGTTTCAACTGAGGTAGCGGCTGTTGCTGTTGCTCAGCCTGGAAATGTGGTGGCTGTTGCTGCCCTCCCATGCTCTGGAGAAGACGTCTGTTTTTTTGTGACCCCCGTGTTTGTTTTTTCTCCGCGCTAACGCTGCTGTGGGATTTTCGTCGGAAAGCGTGTGCACGGCATTCGATCTGTTTGTTAATCATGGCATGTCCCGCTGTCCGCGAGGAGCGCATCACTTCCTCTAAACTTGTACTCATATATTTCATCAGTACGTAATGACATAGCACCATAATAACATGACATTACATCACATAGAAAAAGAAAGACGCTCTTAATTTATTTCTAACAAATCGCTCATGCACTACGAAGAATTATATGAACCGTCATAACTTACTAAGAAAATCGCTCGTATTATGAGCAAAGTTGTCAGTAATACAAACGATTTCGTTCATAACACTAACGAAATTCGACTTAAGACGTTGGAGATTTTATATTTTCAAAGTGTACGAACAAGCTACCGAATTCGTTGGTAAGGAAATTTGGATGGATATCACTGGATTTTATTGTAATTTAGAAACATCTGTACCGTTAGGGACTAGGGACTGTTCATAAATTACGTAAGGCTGATAGGGGAGGGAGGGGGTCTACACATATCTTACGGTGCCATACCAAAAGCCTGGTGAGTTTAGATTATTCGCCTTACGAGGGGGAGGGAGGGGGTCAAAAAGCGGCCAATTTTGACGTACGCAATTTATGGACGACCCCTTAACAGTGCACAACAGCTCAGACAATGCTTGGTATTTGTTCTAATCAGCTCAGATTTTCTACTTGTAAAACTCACACTGTAAATTCGTATACAGCCGTATACAGCGTTACATGAGCGATGCACCCCTCGTTTGTGGTTGTGGATGGCGGTCAGCGCGCGCGTTGAACATTGAACACGACGCGGTGAACATTGAAAGCGACGCGGTGAACATTGAACGCGACGCGGTGAACATTGAGCGCGACACGGTGAACATTGAACGCGACGCGGTGAACATTGAACACGACGCGGTGAGTAGTATATTCCGTGTTTGGGAGGCTGGCTCGGTCTCAGCTGGTCTGGTCTCAGTGTTGGTCTGCACCTCCCTGGCTGCTCCCGGCACCTTCTGGTTGCACCCCCTCCCCCTCCCCTTCCCCCTTCCTTTTTATTTTCCGAGGAGGGAAGAGCCGCGAGGGGCCGTCGACCCCTTGGAAGCATCCTGGGCTGACTGAGCCGAGCCGAGCCGAGCCGAGCACACACCACGCATGTACTACAAGATGAGAACCGATGAAGAAAAAGTAACAAGTAGCGGTGAAAAAGCAATGAGAACATCCTCCGCCAGCTCCGCCGCGCCCCGCCCCGCCCCGCCGCGCCCCGCCCCGCCCCTCCCGGCCGTGTCCCCGTGGGGCCCTCACCACCGCCGTCTCAGATAGGCGCCGGACGATATGAGGCCGCGTAGGAAAATATTATCCTTAAATTGCCTTTCAACGCGTTTCGAAGGTCGCGCCGCGGCTTTCACTCCCTGGAAACAAAACTGTCGCTCCGCACCTCCAGAAAACAGCGGAGCATCCTAAAAATACAAATATTGTCGGTTAAATTTATTGCTCTAGATTAAAATGAAAACAATTGCTGAAGGTTTTCTTACTTTTACGATTGCATTAGGCGTAGGCGACCCGAGCTGGCGACCTTTCGAAGGGCTGGAGGAGTCCGTTTCCAGGAACTGATTGACGTCATCTCACCTGAGATGACAGCACGGGACGCGGGACGGGAATGCGCCATCCGTCCCTCGGGAATCCGTGTGTCTCCCTCCACCCGACTAGGAGAGCATGTCTCCCTCGGCGTGTAACAGGGATAGGCATGTCCACAGCTGAAGCTCCGCGTGGAAGGAATCCCTTCGTTTCGAGCGCAGTGGTTTCATATATGTCCCGCTTCGTTGGAAGGGAAGTCTTCACAGAACAACTGAAAGCAACGTTCCAGGGCAACCGAGCCAAGGGTAAAAATACATAAACTTGAATCACATTTTGACACCTATTCCAAAATGATCAGGAATCTATGAAACGCCTTTTGGAACAAGTTTAAAAATTACACGCGAAATATTTTTTCGCTTTTGGGTAGGGTTGGTGAGATGTGGATGTTGTGGACTTAATTAAATCATTGGAGCTGAGCTTGTGCGCCTTCGGTCCCCTTTGTTACAGTCGGGCATGTGGGATAGCCAATCAAAACCTCCACAGATTTCCGATTGAGCGACGCTGCATCGGGCCAAACGGGCGGAGACCGATCTTTTGAGCCTGCCGCGTGTACACGATGGATGCATGCCCCTCCCAAAACACATTCCCACCGCTCACTCCTACCTCCGACTCCCATCCCACTTACATTCGCACCTCTGTATTCGCACAGCAGCAGATGCATGCCACTCTATTGTACGCCCGCCGAAAATTTTCTGCAAAACTTCAAAAGCTGTTCGAAATAAATTATTGAAAAAACAGTTTTGGTCTCGTCCGGTTTTCGGAAAGTTCGAAAAAAAAAATGATGTACAAGAGAGTTTCGGAACACCTCCGCCTTTGCTTCGCAAATATTTCCGGAAAAAACGTGCGTTTCATGTTCTGCCCCCGTTGCCAAGATTTGACGACAAGGAAGTAAGAGCCCTTTATTGCAGTTCCTGTGTAGGGAAGGGAAGGGAGGCTCGTATGAAGTATTCATGCTGGTCAGAGAGCCATGTGGAGACATCGATCGCCATATTATATCGCACCACATCGATCGTCCTTGAAGCGTGGCGTGTCGTGGCGTGGCGTGGCGGGGCGTGGCGCAGCGTGCCGAGGCGTGGCGTCTTGCGGCGGGGTGTGTTTGTTCCCGCATGGCCGCTTCTCATCACAGCAGCCCTTCCCAAGCTGGAAGCCCTCATCAGCTGGCGCGTCGAGAGACTCGAAGAAGAGAGAGTCGACACGGACACGTGGCTCTGCTCTGCTCCTCTCGCTTGGACCGGAACGGAGACGACTGCATGCAGTCATGAGGCCGTAAAAAACAAAAGAAAATAATGCGGAGCGTAAACAGTAAAAATTTTAATTGTGTGGTTATGTGACGAGCGAAACTGCGACCTGCGCATGGGTTCGAACTAAAGGTCGGAACTCCTTCGTCGAAATGTACGATTTTATGCCCCGCCCCATCTCGCTTTTCCCCTCCTGACCCTGACCTTCAGAATATGGGTCCATTGCGTGTTTCCGGCCGGGGTCCAGTTTTCCTCCAGTCGACTCCTTCGCGAGCTGGACAGGGGGTTGGGGGGGGGGGAGGTGGAAGCAAAGACGCTGGAGGGAGGGGAGGGGCCTGTGCCGCGTGCGGAGGGAGCTCGTGGGGGCGGCGTGCTGGCCGGCCACGTGACCTGCCTCAGCATCCCTGGTCCTGGTCATCATCAGGTACCGGGAGGGCGTTACGTCACCCCCACCCCTCGGAGGGCTGGGAGGGAGGGAGTCCTTTCAACTGCCCCCAGTGTTTGTTGTCGCTGGTGTTGTTGCGGCCCTCTTCTCGCTGCTATGCTGTGCCTCAGTCTGTAAGTCGCCTCCAGGAGAGAAGTAAGTCCCCGCTCCACTGCAAGTTTCAAAGCCCCAAATTGAAGGGCCAGCCTTCAACCTTATGGGAATTAACCATAGGCCATTCCCATTTCCTTCAAATTGAAGAATTGAAACTTTCTGTGTCGATTGCGGAACGACGCGCGACCCTTGTGACCCGTGTGACGCAGTCACAACGCTTGCTGAGAGCGAGGAGAAAGACGAGGGTCGTGGGTTTAAATTCCGGCGGCGACCAAAGTGTATTTTTTTTTTCTTCCTCTGATGGGTCAGTCAGGGGAGCCCCTCGCCGGAGGGATAGAAATACGTTCCTGTGCGAAATGCACTGGAAAGAACTTGAGGATCACGTCAGATAATATTCCAGCGTGACACAATTTGTACAAAATGTTCAACATGTGGAACATGTGGTGGGCCTTTGGACGGGGAGCGCCAGCTAGAGGTTGAGCCGAGCCGAGCCGTGCCGTGCCGAGCCGAGCCGTGTGGTGGCGGTGGTTGTAGTTGCGGCTTGCGGCCCCCAATCCGACTTCCAGACCTCAGACAGACGACCACTCGCGGTTTCTCCCCCAGACAAAGAAATGTCGACCCCTGCTAAGCTCGTCTTTATTCGTATCAGCTCTCGATCGCTCCCTATGCTGTACCCTATCGCTGAGCTATGTCGTCTGCTGGGAGGGTGTTTATCATGCACATACAAGAGACAAACGTCATCTGATCGGAGCAAAAAGCTTGTACGTCGGGTACAGGCAACGTGAAAGTAATATCTTATTGCGTGGGGCCGGCCGGGTGGCAACGCATGGGCTGTACAGACTGTCCCTCCCTCCCTCCCTCGCTCGCTCCTTCCCTCCCTCCCCCCTCCCTCCCTCCCTCTCCCTCCCTCCCTCCCCCCCCTCCCCACGCCCGCCACGGATGGCGATACTCAGCAGCCTGGCAAGGCGTGTCTGCCAAATGGGGCGTATGTTTTGCGAGGGAGGGAGCCCCAGCCCCAGTGCAAGCCCCCACACGGGCGGCGGGGCGCGTGCGATCCGATCGCGTGGGGTAGGGTTGGGAGGAGGGGGGGGCGGGGGTGTTCACCCGGGCAAGACGTGGCGGGGCGTAGCGCAGGCCCGGGGGGGGGGGGGGGGGGG
>CABIKL010002287.1:0-12940 GCA_902196195.1 Aptinothrips rufus
CCCCCCCCCCCCCCCCCCCCCCACCCCCCTTTTCTCCGATGACGTAATTTATGCACAGCGCCTATACTTTAAGGTGGATCAGTGCGAGGACTTGAATATGTCGGCGGAGGAAATCTGAGTTTTAGGTTGAAATGCTGAGAGTTTGAGGACCGTCCAGTTTGCTCGCGGGGGCGGGAACACTTTCCCCTCCTCCTACCCCCGTCCCCAGCTACTCCCCTGCCCAGGACGGCGTGCTCTGGACGCTGCAGACAGCTCGCAGCCCGCCCCGCCCCGCCCGCCGCCCCGCCCCGCCTCGTCGGCCGGCGAATATAGATTATTGGCACAGTATTACCATATCAGTGCCGAGCCAGCCCAGCCGGCCTGGCTGGTGGTCCAGAGAGACTCGACGGTAGAGAGCGGTCAGCGTCACGTGACTCAAGAGCCGCTTGGCGAGTGCGACTCATTGCCTCCAGCCAGGGCTGTGACGGTAATTCTCTCCCTTACAGTGTCACCCCCTCCCCAAGCCGCTGTACACCCTCCCAGGACAAATCGCGGCCATAACGGACAATGCATGAGCGTGGAGGCCGAGTCGGAATCAATGACCAGGTCTGCAACTGCATATAGCAGAAAGTCAGCTTCGCCCCGCTCGGGCCGACACATTATCGGCAGAGTGTAATGTATCGAAAACGATTGCAAGACGATAGTGCTAGTGCAGCCCTGCAAGTTATACTGTCCCGCGGGGTGTAATGTCCTCGATAACAAAGCCACGCTGCTCTATGATTCCAGACATGACCTTAGCCCGGACCGGACGGTGGGAGTTGGAACTGCAATACTACAACAAAGATCACGGATAAAGACAGGAAAATAAAATTTTAGCAATGTTCATTTTCTTTTTAACTCAATGAGTTATCTAGAGTCTATTTAAGATATTTAATCTGAGTGCCTGTCAAACAGTGACCGCGTCTTTCTCTGATGAAAGAGCGACGGCTAAAGCTTTGTTGAAATCGTGTTTAGCTTTGAGTATTGTGATCGTTGAATTGTTGAACTCTTGAGTGAGTCAGTCACCTCCTGACTCACCCCTCTGCTGTAGAACACAGCCCCTAATTACTCATGCCAATGGGATCGGGAGCAACGCCACGCCACGCCACGCCACGCCACGCCACGCCCCGCCACGCCACGCCACGCCACGCCACGCCACGCCACGCGACGCCACGCCACGCCACGCCACGCCACGCGGGGTGAAATCCACTACACCTCATCTCATTTCATTTCATCTCGCAGCATCCATAGGAACAAAGCCAACAGCACGAACAATGATACAACTCTGTCATCCTCTCTCAGGCAGGGAGGGAGGGAGGGAGGGGGAGGCAAATTATTTGAGGCGGACAATGAGAGCGGGGGAATAAATGGCAGCGAGACAAAACTAGCGGCGAACAACACGCCGAGTTATGAAGATTAGGAGGAGAGAGGAGGGGGAGGGCAGCGACATTTTCTTCCAACTCTCAGCACTCTCGCCTTGGCCCGGCCCGCCCACAGTCATTTTCTTATATGTGTACGTGTAATATGTGTGATTTGGGGCAGCCGCACCTCGCATAGTTGTTCATCTTCAATTTAAAGAGAAACGTTTCCGGTAGAGGATTTTTCCGAAAACCTTGAAAACAAAAGGAAATTTGTTGTTGCTTTCCAAATTTTTTAAATTTTCCGATTTTTTTAAAAACAAGATCAAGCTTCTTTCCAGAACATTTTCGGATTGAGCCGGCAAAGTTTCCGACCGGCAATTTCCAAGAGAATCTTCTGAATTACATGCGTGGGGGCGTTATATGGACGAATATATCTTTATCCTTGGTTTCTGGGTTTGTGTTGCTTCAGAATGTGCGTATTTGTTTTTCTGTTCGAAACTGTATAACAGATATGCCTAGTCGTACTACGTATGACAGAGGAATATAGAGCAAATCATAAGTAAGCAAAATGATGGTGCTCCGCTCCGCCTGGCCGCCTGGTGCACCCGGCGCCTCGTGGTCCCGCCATTTCAGCACGGGCGAGTGGGAGGGTGGGGTGGGCGCTGCGTTCTTGTTAATTGACTCTTTCGTTTCGACCTTGGATCAAAGTACAGAGAACAGTTTAGGGTTGCCGGTTGGGTGGGGTGGGTTGCTCAGGCCGCCCCAGCCGGATGATTTGCGTGCACTTTGCGCCCCTGCCCTGCCCTGCCGGCCGGCTGGCGGCGCCCGAGTTACTGGAATATATATCGCGCGCTGGCTCCCCGAAGGACCAGCAATTTATGACGGAACTTGGCGCGGTATGCGTGCCGCTCAGCTCCTCTTTCTGAGCTACCTCGCACAGCGAGTACGTAAGTCACACACGCTCGGCCAACCCTTTTACAAAGTGAGTTCAGCGCCCCTCCACCATCTCAGCCCTCCCTCTGTTTTCACTTTCCTCCTCTGACTTGTAGCATGGGCGATACAACATTCATACGTTACATATAACTCCATGCCGTGGTGAGCCACATCTGTTCATGTGTGTTTAAGACTGAGCGGGTCCTGATCTCGCAGTTGTAGTACGCCAGCCTACCGCAGAAGAATTCTGTTTTTATTTCACCCCTTTCGTCCGTAACATCCAGCTTATGCTTTTATTTTCATCCCCCTCTGCAACACTTTCTACGCCACGCTGCACTACGACGCGCCACGCCGCGTTCGGCCGCACCCCGTACAGTTGGGCCAACCTCGTTGGTATGCAAATGAAACGCTCTGCTCTGCTTCGACCTCGCGAGCCTGCTCCGGATCACATCAATCTTATTCTACGAATGAGCGCGCCCCGAAACAGGTGAACCCCATGTAAGGCTCCACCACCGCTCTCTAGTGTAATTGTGTGGGTGGGGCTGGAGGTTGGCAAGGGCGCGAGGCCGGCCGGCAGTAGGTAAGGTAACAACAAATAATGGTATGAGAAAAAAAATGGGAGGGAAAAAAAAGCTCACTCGCGATTTATTGACGTGGTTAGTGCGTTCTTAAAATCCTGATCCCTCTTCCCCAATTTCTTTTGTTGCTTTCTGTCACATTAGAATACGCATCAGTTCCCGCCTTCCACGTTCAAAACTCTTCACCATAATGCTCAAAGTCGAGAAATTTTGTGTTTGGCGCGCTTCGGCTTTAAAAGAAAGCTGAGTTGCTCTGCTCTCCTAATTATCTCCCCGTCCCTCGTCTACAACAACCTCAGTCTTTTAACACATCGCCGAAAATGTTTTGGCTCACTGTAACGTGTACCATCTGAGACGATTTCAAATGTCACTGCGAAGTTGGCACTCCTGGATTCGGACGATTCAACTTGCCATGGCGTGTCAGTCAGCCGTAACGGCCCCGGGCAGTCGGTCGTGTTGTAGTGTCGCTCCGCTTACTACGCCACAGATCGTGTTTTCTGCGCGAGTGAAAGTGATGTGTTTTGTAGTGATGGGCAGGACTTTGTCTTGCCCGACAGTCTGCCCGACAGACGTCTGAGGACAGTCACTCGCCGCGAGCGAGTGACTCGTTGCGAGATCTCAAGATGGCGCCGGCACGCGGGGTGTTTTAAAATCAGATTCTAAGGAAAGTTTTGGCGTTTGGGAAAAAGGCTGAGCAAAACTGTACTCCGATCCAAATGAAGTTCAAACGCAAGCTCGACCATGGTAAGGCTTTTCCTCGCTGGATGGATGCAGAATTTCTCATAACTCGCGCGACTCACGCACTCGCTCGCACCGAGTGAGTCGAGCTCGGCGGTCGTGAACGTGAAGAGCGAATGGCTCGTGGTTTCAGTGAAATCTGCGTTACAGGATCCAACACTCGCCCGTAGCCTGGTAGGGTTATGGAGCCTGGAGCCCCGCGACTTGGACATCGCTGCTGCACACCACAAGCTGTGTCTCTGACAGGTTAGTTATGTTTTGATGATGGGTGTCAAGACACGGCGAGAGGCGAAGCGTTCCTCAGAGCCGATCTCGTGCGTCGAATCGGGCTGAGCTGGCTACGGCCGAACCTACAGCTTGGACATGATCAACCTGATGTAAAGTGCCGCGTGCGCCTGGACCTGTCACCACTGCACCAATAGTAAACACACAGGGTGTGTGAGGCGGCCGCCGGCTCTGCTCGGCGGCAGGGAGTGTGCGGCGGGGTGGGAGGGGAGGGCAGGGGAGGGGAGGGGAGGCGCACCCCTGCGCCGGCCGCGGAGGGTGGAGGGAGGGTAGCGGCCATCCAGTAGCACGCGGACCAGCGTCGTGAGCGGTCTCACTGTGACGCCCCCTCGCGAACACACCCGCTGCTCCGCGTCGCCCGGTTCGGCGCGTGCTCACCCTCGCCATGTCGTCTGCTAGCGTCGTCTGCTAGCCGGCCTCGGGCCATGATAGGTTACTAAAAGGCCAGTATCCTGGCTGCATCCGTCTGCACCAGGGGCCTCGGTACGAGGCCATGAGGTCCTGGACATGAGACCTTGGCCATGAGCTGAGAGTGTAGTGCAGTGTTGTTGTGGATACTCCCTGCGGATAACTCCCCGGCCGGTGCCTCGACGCCACGCGACGCGACGCTTCAAGGATTACAATGGGACTTTGAGGTAAAAAATTTGGTAGATTTGGCTGTAGAGTTTAAAAACGATACTGTTTCCAAATTTATTCCATAACTAATCGTTATGAGAGCTGTAGAAATGCAGTTTTGGACGGTGTTATTTTTGTCAGTTTTGAATATTTTACCGAGAATATGAAGAAGACAGCTTTGGTTAACACACTGGAACATTATAAAAATTTCCGGAAAATTATGACCATTATATGGTTGAATCTTGGCAATTTATTTAGGTATTGATGGGGCGTTCGTTCTGGAGTCGTTCATGTTGATTCCTAAAGCAAATGCTTATCTTGGGAATGTTTTGAAACAGCTGGAGATTCAGAGTTTCGAGTTACAATTATTAGAGGATGTGAAATCTTACCTACCGCGGTTCACGAGTGACATTACGTACGATAAGATCTCCCCTGCCGGGAGAACCACTGCCCCTGCGAAAGCTCACTCCTGAGGGGACAAACGTGTTGGTATCGGGTATCGGTGCAAGTGAATTGCAAATATTGATTGACTCCCGGAGAGAAGAGGAGAGGAGATGAGATCAGCTCAGGTCAGGTCAGCTCCCATCCACTTGGCGTGAGATGCTGCGGCTGGACCAGTTCTCCTGGTCCACTGTCCGTCAATCAGCAACGGGCGGGTCGAGCGACAGAGCGATGCGGCCTGCGGGGAGAGCGAGTGAGACAAACCGTTTTGGAGAGACTCAAAGGGGGGGAGAGAGTGCGGTCATTATGCCAACCTCCCGCATGTATCACTGACCTCACGTGTACTCGTGGTTGACGCGTGTAGCCTAATGGCGACGTTGTCTCTTCGCTCGCCACTCGGTTTGAGAGACCCGAGAACTCGAGAGGGTAGCCTGAGGCGCTAGACGGCCAGCGGCTCACTCCCAACAGCCTGCGGCTCGGTCGCTTGACACGGGCAGCGGCTATCTTTCAGCAAAAATTCGGTGGCCAGCCAAGGGCGGCAGTGCTCATGGGAAGAGGAGGCCAGCCAGAGGCGGCACTTCTCTCTTTCTCTTGGGTAAGGCTCAGTAATGTCTCACAGGGTAAGGCAGAACCAACCTGTTTACTGCGAAATCAGTTATGATATTATAAATGAACAGCAGGGTAAAGGGAGAGAGCGCGGAGTATTGACTCTCTGTCTGTTCAGAGTATCGACGGCGTTAAAGGTATCGCCAGCCGTGGGGTGCGTGACATGGTTGTGTCGGCGCTCTCCCCTGAGGATCTCTAGGCGCCCTGAGCACGCCACGCCACGCCACGCCACGCCACGCCACGCCACGCCGGATGTGGGAGTCTGGAGCGCGGCAGGAAGGGAGATGATCGCGGCTGGCCGCCGGAGCGTGTCGTCAGAACTGCCAACTGCCACACATTTATTTCCAGGAGACTCGCGCTGACAAGTCTAGCAGCCCCTCAGCGCTTGATTTCAGTAATGCCATAACACAATTGGCTCGGCGCGTGCCAGGACAAACGTTTATGAAAAATTCGAATCCGGGTGTCTAGCAGCCCGAAGTTACTGCCACCTTTCCCGCGCGTTTCCGTTTCCTTCTCTCCTCTCATTTCCCGCCGAGCGTCACTCTCGTATCGCGCGGATGGAGTTGATGGATCCGATAAACGACCAGAAACTGCTGTCGTGGACTCGGGTGAGCCTGATTTCATTAACCTCCATGCGCCTGCTGGAATCTTTCGTATCTCGCTCGTTAGAGCTAACCTATAATTTCAAAAAATTAAATTCTCTCGCTGGCCAGGCCGGTGCCTTGTATAGCAATGTAGGAAGAACCCATTTGTGGCCTGAGCGCACAGAAAAACCATAACACATACTCCAGGGCTACTTAACCCAGAAACCAAGAATAGAGAAAAGGTTTCCGAAGGTTATTTTCAAACGTATTCCAAAATGATCAGGAACCTAAGAAAGGCGTTTTAGAATGCCTCAAAATGATATTACAAAATAGTCTTTTACCCTTGGTTTCTGGGGGATTCGCTCAGAACCTGGTTTTGGTTTTCCTGTGCGCCAGCGACCCCATTATACTCCCATGGGAGGTCCTGCAAGTTGACGATCAGGGATAAGTGATTCCTTAGCAGCAGATTGCCAGGCGTGAGGCATCCTGATTCTCTGCACGTTGGTGATGGTCGACAGGGTCGTCCGTCTCCGGCCGGGAGCAACCTGTTTTTGACAGATTATCGCAAGACCGGTGGTGGGATTTGACGACAGTGGCGGGATTTCACTTGAAACTTTGACGCACTCTAACTAGAAACAGTACGGATCGTTCCTGAAAGCATGTTTACTCTTATCGGGAACGCATTCGAAATCGCTCAAAGGACGGGAGCTGAGTGAATTTCATCTTTCCCTCCGTTTCCTTTGAAATGACAGCTAATGGCGGGGCGGGGCCGTGCACGACCATTCCGTGCTGACATTGTGTTACTTCTGCTCTTTATGTTGAAGAGGAACCACGGGGCGGAGAGACACGCAACCTGCCGCGCAGACATGCTGGAATCCAATCCTACCCAATCCCTCCGGGGTTCTCCTTTCCTGTCTCTGTTCTTCAATTTCGCTTTGCATGTTGCGACCCGGCCCGGCTGCGCAGGTGGTGGAAACAACTGGAAAGTTTGAATGGTATCGTTTAAGAGTGACTAGAGTCGAGATTTGTTGGAAAAGTATACCTGTAGTGTTGGGCCTTCTCCACGTCCGAGCAGTCGGATCATCTGTGAGTCTTGTCTGTCAAAATTTTTTGTCGGCTTCGAAATTGGATCCGGAGTCTCTTGACATTCCCTTTGAGTACTGAGACCACTATCGGCTACAAAACTTGATCTGACTTTGAAGTTCTCGAAACGAACACAAGTCGGTGGCGACGCCAGACTGCATTGGACGGTCATGAACGTAGTGTGGACTTGAGAAGGCGGCAGTACGCGGGGCTGGGCTGGGCGGGGCGTGGCGGGGCGGGGCGTGGCGGGGCGTGGCGGGGCGGGGCGCCTACCGCGCCTGGCTCGCGTGTTCAGGCGCACGCGACAAGTTCGGCGCAGTGCAGCGCCGAGCCAAAATCACCCCTCTACCAGAACCAGCAGGGCCACCTCCCCTCGCCCCTCCCCTCCCCACCCCGCACCCCTCGCCACGACTGCATGCCATGCAGCGCACCCAAGCCTACCGCAACCCCTCGGCCAAGCAGAGCGCGTTCTCTGTCCCTCTCGCTCTCATTGACACTGTAGTATCGCCGTCTCTCTCGCGCTCGCAGCCGTGACGGGAAGAGCACTATTCGATACGGCGATCGATAGTTTTATTAAATGCACTGCGCTGCTCTCTCCTTCGTCTTTATACGCCGGTCGTCGAGCGCACCCCTCTGCGTCCTCCCCCCCCCACCCCCACCCCCGCCCCTCCCTCCACCCACCCCTTGGGCGCTCGGACGCCTCTCCGCCTGCAGTCGCGTCGCGTCAGCATTCAGTAGTTGCGTCTTCAGTTTTCGCCATCACATCAAAAAGTAGAAAAAGATGAAAAATTTCTCGAAGTCGAAACGCCTAGCACTCCTCGTGTCGCATCCCTGTCCCCTCCTCGCCACTTACATTTCGCATTCCTCCCCCATCGATGATGCGAAGATAACGATTCTGTCGACATCACGTTTTATTTGATAAGCGAGATGATTGATGGGGCTGTGCTCCGGTCCTTTATGGCGGTCCAAACTGGGCCACTTCCTCCGCGCTGTTCTGTCCTGCGTTGCTCTGTGTCGCGTCGCCTCCGACTTGAGCAGAGCTTCATTGTGCTGCGCCGAGCAGGGCCTTAATGTCACGCGGCACATCTCCTGAAGAGGCGGGCGGCCCGCTGCCGAAGATAGACAAGATCAGTACAGTATGCCCGAATAGCGAGCCACTAGGGATGCCGCTGCTTCTGAATCTGCTCCATGTCCCTAAAAAACCGTAAAAATTAAAGAAAACAAATAAATCGAAACGACGATACCGCACAAACTGGGTTCTTTTGACGATAAATTCGTCACCATGCGACCATAATCATCCCAATTATGTGTGACCCAAAAATTATTTCCGTGGAATTTTTATTTTATTTATTATTTTCTATTTTCTGTTTGTGAATTTTTTTTTGGGGGCTACAGTGAGGAATTTGCCAGTCTGGCGGCAATATGTGCACGGCCGGCAATACGGCCTGTTATGACGTTGACTTGCCTCTTTCGCTATCGTCGTCCTTCTTTTCCGCCTCACCTCATTCTTTCAGCGAGCGGGTTATCCGATAAAACTCGAAAATCACTTATTCACGTTGTTGGCGCTCCTTCTTCTCCTCTCCTCATTTTTTCTCCGGGCGGTGCGGTGCGGTCCGGTCCATTCTCTCGCCCGAGCGGGTCCATTGCCAAGTTTCCCTGGACGCCGCCTCTCTGCGATGCTCCCATTCTGGACCGGGCCGGGCCGGGCCGGGCCGGGGGCTGTGACACGCCACACTATGGAGAAAACGTTCACCAATTTCATGAAAAACGAAAAAATGTTATTTTTTTTTTACCGCGTGTTAGTTTAAGGCCTTGTCTTTTTCTGACGTGAAAGTTTTTCAAAATTAAATCCACGGACTTCCTTAATTATTTTTTTTTTGTATCCAAATATTTTTTTTAAGATCACCTTACAAATAGCCCAAGGTCAAATTTATATTTTAGCAAGTTCGGGGTGACAGAAGCTGATTTTTGTACGCATGGACGTTGTAAACGGACGATCCAGCTCCACTAGAAGCGTGTGGTACATGGCACAGTGAACTTACTATACTGCCCTCGTTACGCCACCCAGATTCAGCCAGCCCGCCGTCTGGTGGATGGACGGCTGTGGACGCTGGGAACGCACTGTACTGTGCCGGTCTGAAGCGGGGAGATAGGGAACGGGGGTGTCGCCCCCTAATGGACGAGGTATACCACATGTGCCGCTCCCTGCTCCGTGTCCCTGGCTGTGTAGTGTCACGGCGCGGGGTGGGGGTGGGGGTGGGGGTGGGGGTGGGTGGTGGGGGCGCTGGCGTGTGCCGCCCTGAGAGGCGTTGCAAGGTGCAATGGGGTGTCTCGGGGCCCCCCCGGGGGGTCTCCCCTCACCGAGTCCCTCGCTTGGGGCCCCGCTTACAGCGGCAGGACCGAGGCAAGGCGGTGTGAATCGCCTCACAGCCGGTTCGGCGCCCTTTGCATTCGCGCCATTTAGCACCGAGGGTTGTGCAGGAGTCTGGCCTTTTCCGCGCGAGAACGTGAGAATCGCCTGGAGTCGTCCCTTCGTCGACATCCTGGGCTTCAAAGACGTTTAGGACCCTGATTGAATTCCCGTCGTTCCTAATTCCGACGTCTGACCTGCTTGGAATGGGGGAGGGCGCTCTGTGCGGAGCACTCCGGCCTGCCAGGAATGATGAAGGCTAGGCAGAGAGCCTGGGCAGGGAGAGAGTAGGCATCATCACGTGACCTTAATGAGACTGTTTCCTTCTTTTCCACCCTGGCTTTTAAGCTATATTGGGTTGGCACGGAATTTCTATTTCATTCTGTCTGTGAGATTGCTCATTCAGCAAGACAGTCCAACCACACGGCGGAGCAGCAGATCACGTGACGTCGCCGCTCAGTGTCTCCAGCAGCCTGTGGGCTGTGGGCTCCAGCTCTAAGCTGGAGTTGGGGGGTGCCCGTCTCTCCATTCATTCACCCCCACGAGGAGCGCGCTGGCAGGTGGGTTTAATTTAAGTTGGCACGGTGTGCAGGAGACGCGAGGCGGTGCTATCTGCTGGAGCGGGCCGAGTGTCCAGCGTGTTTCTATAAGGTGGCTCCCTGCTGTGCTGAATCACTGGAATGGTCTCCTCCCCACCCCACTCGACTCCCTGCCTCTCCACGCCACGCCGCGCCACGCCACGCCACGCCTCGCCTTTCCTGCAGGCCACTCCCCTTTGGTTTCTGGCCCTACTCTGAGACGCCGCTACTACTGTCTTGAGCAGACGACGCCCAGGGGCTGGCTGGTGCTAGTGCCTGGCTGGCTGGCTGGCTGGCTGGCTGGCGGGCTGTTAGTTGAGAGCGCTCACCCCGCAACTGCAGTAACTTGTCGACACCCAGCAGACCCTCCAGGCCTCGCTTGCTGTCGCTGAGTGCTGGAGTGTCGCTGGATGCGACTGGAGTAGAGAGCCTGGAAGGAGAGAGGCGACAACTGCCATGGCGGCAATGGCCCATTCGCTGGGATCCAGCTGGAGACAGCGCATGCGCAGGGCGCCGCTACCCGGGCGCGCGGTGAGGGTGCGGGGTAGAGCGGACTCGCGGACACAGCTGGATCCCAGGGCGGCAGCCGCCATGACAGTTGTTGCCTCTCTCCTTCTAGGCTCTCTAGTCTGGAGCCAGCAGGCTGGAGCAGCGCGGCTCTTAACACTCGGTCGTCAGGTGTGGCTGGGTTTGCCTTAGTTCCTTTAGAGTCTTTGGAATGGCGGTAGAGGCAGACTGACTACTGACGAAGTGCATGCATGGGCCTACTACACAGTTGATAGACGCTCAGTTTTAAACGTTGGTCCAAAGTATGATTGAAGTTCAAAGTCCGGATTCTTTTTGGAATAGTTGTAGGACAGGAGCAACCCGCGAAACAGAGCAATCGGATGAAGAGACGAGCGACTTGGTCCTGTCTTGCTACCCACAGTATCGGAGGAGTGGGCACAAGGAGTCCTAACACATTCATTCCGGACCGTTTTAAAGGGGCACGTCCCTCACAGGCAGTGCGGTGCCCTTGATCTTGATCCGGCCAACCCAGAACCTGTCATGCCGGATCAAACAAATGGTCGTAAGGCGAATTGTAACCGATTCGTCCGTGATGTAAGACCTGTCGGGGACCCTCCCCTCCCCTCCCCTCCCCTCCCCTCCCCTCCCCTCCCCTCCCCTCCCCTGTCCCCCGCTTATACTTACCTCCAGCCTGTCCTCACCTCCCCACCCCACCCCTCGCCCTCCCGATGTATTGTTCTTTTCTGCGGAGAGGAAATAACACATAAGGCGAAAGTCAACAGCAAAGGGATGATGTGGGTGGCTGGGTGGCGCGCGGCGCGCGGGTTAGACATACACGGTCCAATAAATACAGGACATCCTGCGAGATATCCTGGGGATGAAATTGAAGGGGTTGGTGGGGGTGGGGGTGGTAGGTAAGGCCCCTCGAGGCCTCCTCCAGATACTGCACTTTACTCACGTCCCCTCACTGTTATACGGCCCTCGCCTCCTCTACCTGCCTTCCGCCCCCTCTCCTTCCCTCTCCTTTCCCCTCCTTCCCTGCGCTCTCCTTCCCTCTTCTTCCCTCCCCTTCTCTCTCATTCGCGGGGGTTGCTTTTGGCAGGAGATTCTAGGGGGTAGTTTGCCGAGCGGACCATACACTCGCCAGCGTCGCCTTTACTTTTCCTCCAGTTTCATCAACATTAAGGAGCAATCCAGGAACTGTTAACAAAGCGCGGCATCCGGTCGAGTGCTCACTAAATTTCAGATTTTTATTTACATTTGCTGAGAAAGCGAGCAACATATCAATTTCTCTAAATTTTGTTGTTATTGAGTGACGCCAAATTTTTACTGTAAGGCGCCACTCCTTGAACTTGCATTAGGGGCGTTCTCGATCTCCAGGTCGTAGCATCCTTTCCTTTTTTTGCCGATGGTGTGTTGGTAGGGGCGCTGAAGAGTATAAAAGTGCACCCTTACTTCCTTACTAACGAATCCGGCGGTTTTGTTCATACACTACAAACAAATCCCAACCGTCATAACGTACTAACAAAATTCGTTCGTATTGTGAACGAAATGGTTAGTATTACTTACAACTATCTTCGTAATATAAACGATTTTGTTAGTACGTCATGACGGTTGGGACTTGTTTGTAGTGTATGAACGATTTGTTGGTAATGAAGTAAGCATGTGGGGGTGGGGGAGTGTGAAGATGCGGCGAGCGCTCGGGAGCCCACTGTGCGGACAACAGGCCCTCCCGTCTCCCAGAAAGCAGGAGCACAAAGAGACAAGCAGCTCCTCGCTCTTTGTTGCTCTGCTCTCCTGCATTCAGGCCGGTAATCTGACCGGTGCGCGCTTCATAAGCCGCAGGCCGCAGGCAGCCTATTGACGGTGACCCGCCCTGCACTCTGCTCCAAGCGGATATACCCCTCGGAGCAGGGACTTTGCACGCTGAACATATGAGATGCACTCGGAAAAGCGTCCAATAGATTCAAGTGTACCGTTGTTTTTCCTCCGGATGAAGTAATTGGCTGAGCGTTTAGTTGGATCGGTGGATGGGAAACGAGAAGGTGTCGGTCTGCTTGGAAATAGCCGGCAAAAAAGAGAAACAAAATTGAAAGGAAATAGGAAGGTAAGACGGACAAGCAAAGAACAAGACTGTCAGGGAACACCACCTTCAGCGGTGTTATGATAGGACTCGTTCTTTTACTTCGGTGATTCACTTGTC
>CABIKL010002288.1:0-12939 GCA_902196195.1 Aptinothrips rufus
TTGGCTACAAACGGGCAGTTATGTGGTTTGATTGATTGTCTGCATAGGGCCATTCATCCGAATAGGGTTAGCCACGGTTGTTCAAGCAGTTTATCGACATGCTATGGGCTATGGGAGATTCTGAGTCGAGGCCCAAAGGGCCGAGCCGAAAGCGCCGCAGGCCCAGGCTAGGTGGGAGCCTAGACAGGGGCTGAGCATAACGGGTTGAGCAAGCTCAAATATTTTGCGAGCTCAGCCTGTTACGCGATGCAACTGTCTGGCTTATACCTAAGCTAGTTTATACCCAGTAATTGTTGTTAAACCTGCAGTTACGTTTCCTTGAAGTAAGATATTTTATACGGCTTTGTCATGCGATACAATTAATGATATTTTCTGATTACTTGCAGGGGACGCGTACAGCATCCCCAAGGGTGCCCTAACCAGGCTGAACGAGGCAGCCCCGCCTTGCCTGTCTTCGTTGCGCCTGGAGCGCTTCGACGACTGCGCCTACCTGGAGGCGGAGCTGCGGCGCCTGGTGGCCTCCAGACCCTCGCTGCACGTTGGCACCTCAGCCCGGCGGCGCCCCGCCCACGGAGGACCGCCCAGCTGCGTCGAGCGCTGCGATCAGCTGCACCAGGTAGACGGGGCGACAACATCCGCATATTTTTAATTCCTGATTAACAAACCGTTCGTGCACTACGAAAAAATTATTGTGATACTGACGGCTGGGATATCTTTGTAGCGTATGGTCAAACTCGCTTTGCTCGCTGGCAGGCTTCGCCCCTCAGACCCCCCGTCGTGTGTGTGGCCTGCGGCCACAAATGGTTCGGTTTGGGTTCGGTTTCCTTTTCGTAGGCATCTATGGAGTTTGAGTAGAAACTCAACATCTACTGCGTGAAAAGGGAGTTAAATCAGCGTCGAGTGTGAAGCTCAGAGGCTGGAAGTCACATCTCGTGCCGTTTTGTTTGTTTGGGTCGTCATGCGGAAGTCATAGGAGATACAGGAGCTTTTCCCGGGTCCCTGGGGGTGTTCGGGTTGTCACGGGGAAGTCATAGGGTGGTTATGGATACTTTCCCCGAGTCTTCTGCCCGGAGTAGGGGGGCAGGGGCCACTCGATTCAAACACACCATATTTGTCACATTTTCACGGGTTTGAGGGTGCATGGTAATGGCACGTTACGGCGTAGTTATGAGTACATGTGAGGTTGCCGGCCTTCGTGAAGAAAAATTTAAGAAATGTCATTTTATAGCTAAGTACAACCATAATCAATTTTTTTCGGAATTCTTGGCAGTTAATTTTATAATTTGATCTGGGTCGGTGATTTTACCAGCGGAACATACAAAGGGGTCTCTGGTGTGCCCCTTGAGCAGCAAGCTACCCGAACCTGCCAGGGCAGAGTGGCGCTTGGCGCGGTCAAACATGGCCGTGCACGGGCGTTACGAGAAAGTGCCGAAACTTCGGTGGGCTTGGGCCGGCTTGGGCGGCGGGAAAAGAATGTTCATAGTGTGCTCAAATTTGGCACAGCTTCGTTTCTATATAGTATCTGTTGAAAAAACACCTTCCATGGCCTGGATCTTGGGTTTTGCATATTCTTTATCGCTTTCTCTTCTTCCAGGGCTGTGCTACGCGCATTCTAGCCAACCACCACGGCTCAAACATACAGCAGCAGCAGCAGTCATCCAGTGGCGCGCGCAGGAGAAGAACTGCAGACCAGCAGCGGTGCGGGGAGTGCGCCCACGCCCTGCGTTACCGGGGTTCCTCCGTCACCGAGGTGCAGGGACCCGCCAGCAGCCACCCCGAGCCGCAGCCCGTCCCCAAGGGAACCTGGTGCTGCGAGACACACTCTGGGCACTGGGCCTGGTAGCTATCTTTGCTTCAGTCAACAAAAAATAGTGTTCTTTTAATTTAATTCTTTTTAATGTTTATTACCTTGTTTGAAGGAAAGTTACTAAACCGACGTGACTTTACAGTAAGCGCACAGAATGTACCGTAGTTTGGGACAATGTGGGCAGATGTGGGGCATAGTGCGTCGTCTCTTATTTCGCCGGATTTGAAATTAGTATCAAAAGGTTTTCTTTTTTCTTCTTTTTTCTTTGGTGAAATAGCAGGTGTCTTACTGTATCGCTGTATCGCACATTGGCCCACTTGACCCCAAACTATAGTAGTTAGGCAGATTATTATTTCGCTGTGTCATATGAGTGGAATATGTATGAAATGTTCCTTTGTACCAGTTATAGTCATCAAGTCGTTAGTCATAAGTCTCATTCTCTCCCATACTGGTGAATCCTAAGGTTATGGCAGGTACTTGGTAGTTGTATGGTTCGTGTGATGTGTGACACCATAATGCCAAGGCCCTTTTGACGCTTTGCCCGTGAAAAAAAGCTAAGAACTGCTTTGAAAGCCAAAAGTATTGCTAAGCTGATGAATGTTTTCTCAAGCTATCGCATGTATTAATTTGAAATTTATTGTTCTAGGCAATAATTGTTTATTAATTGCTTCTTAAAATTCTGTAAATGGCTCATTAAATTGTTTCTTATGAAATTGAGGATTGTTCAGTGCCACTGAGAATCTCACAACAATTGATTTTCAATTCGTTATTATTACTACAACTACAACTATTCATTATCTGGTCCAGAGAGGGGCAGATTCGATGTGCACGCTTTCACCTCCTACATTTCCTTTTTTTTTTTTTTTTAAAGAGTTTATTAAACTCAAACCGGTTATCTGGCGTACAAGAACGCATGTTTTAGGAACATACTCACTTGGGACAAAGACACGGGACGCATGGGGGAGAGACATCCATGCATCCAGGTACTCCGCATTCCGCGCCACTGGTGTAAACAGGGCCTTCACACTTTTCCTGGAGTAGGACAGCGATCAGACGTTTCCTAACGTAGGACGATAACACTGTTAGATTTACAGCGTATGCTATTTTAATTTTCAGCGCTGGACGTACAGTAAAGATTTGTAGACCTGCATATAGGGATCTCCGATCTGAATACGAAACTTATACATGTGACAGTAACATTAGCGGACACCACATTCTGAATAACGTACAACGGATATTAAATAAAAAGTTTATGACGATGGAACACGAGAAACTAAACAGCAATTTTATTAAAGGTATTTTACTGTTGAAAATAATTGTTGAATGTTTACAATCCAATCTTCAGTGAGCGCTGACAGCAATGAGTCACGCTGCCTTCACGTCAACCAATTCAACTCTACGCTGAGAGGTCCGTGTCATCCATACACAAACCATCCGACACGCAGCACAAGGTTAGGTTCGCGGGGCAACCTCCTGTTCTCCTGGTACCATACCCTTTGCTGTAGAGATGGAGATGAACGTCACCAAAGAGCAGACTGATGTCTGTCTGCACATTGTACATGAAGTTCCGGTAGTGCAGTGATTGCTGAATGCGGCGGCAGCGTTGCAACAGACTGCGGTAATGCTGCCAGAACAGTACAGCCTGTCGAGGTCGGAGGACTTGCACTGTTAAATCTTTGCCTACAACTGCTTTGTAATACAAAGAATTTGAAGGCATCGTATTGCGAAGCAGAATTATTCGCAACAAGAACACATTCGCGTTGTAATTACAACGAAAATTCTTCGCAATACAACGAAAATCGTTCGCAAGATACGAACAAGTCCTGCGAAGGATTTTGTTTGTATTGCGAACAATTTTGTCTGTAATACAAAGTCCTTCGCAATTGCAAAGAAATGCTTGTAATACAATGCCTTCAAATCCTTCGTAAATTGCGAAGCATTTCTTCGCAAGCATTTAAGAGTGTGGAGGCTGTGAGTAGTGTGGCCCCTGGCAGGGTAGGCCACACATCGAGCGGCAGTGACGGGCTGGCCAGCGCAGCCAGCTGCGAGCAGGGGCTGTATACTCCGGTCGTGTCGGCTGGGGTCAGGAGGCAGTTGGAGTCTCCCCCAGCACCACCCGCCCGCCGGCTGCAGCCATGAGGGGGGTCAGTTCATTCCTCGGCGAAGAACTTGGCTTGAAGCAGGTCCTGCGGGGGTGAGACGTTGACGATGATGACGTCACCGGTTCTCACAATCGCGTCTCATCCAGACGCAGATGGCAGCAGCAGCAGCGGTAAAGTCGAACCTAGCACCTAATTGGTCCTGCGCTACGATAGCGGTGCCCGGTCGCTGCTCTCCCACGTTGATATCTTCATCATATCCAGCAAAGTTAAATTGATGTACGGCGACTTCTTGCAGTAGGATGATGTCGCCGACCTTGTAATTACACGTACGGTTACAATCTTGTGCACAAAATGACAGGGTGGGGGTGCGGATTCTCCGTCGCACGCACCGTAGGCGCACGCCAGCTCCGCCTCATTTCTAGCCCTGCCAGAAAAGGTTGCCAAACGAGGGAAAATTTCTCATATCGAGGGGGAAAATGTCGAAAAAAATCGTCGAGGGAAAAAACAGAATGGGAGAGGAAATTTGAAAAAAGTCGTCGAAAGTGTTATTTGAGCTGTCACATGGGCAGAATTATATCAAATATCACAGTTGGCCGGCATATACAGCGCGATGGAGCGTTGTGCAAGTTGTGGCAAGGATGTTTACGTCCATAGTAGTGAAGCAGTGAAGCTTTCGGCGTAGCGCTTTGGACGGGCTATGCTAGGCTAGGCTTCCCGTACGAGCCCAGGTGAACACTTCGACACCAAACCCAAATGAGAAACAGATGGGCGTTTCTTTATAATTATTTTGTAATTCCATTTAATAAATTTGACACATTCAGTTAATTTGGGAAAAAATCGCAGATTCGATTCGATTTGAGATCGCTGCCTGCATACGCGTATTGCGCCTTGTTCTGCTGATGACTGCAGCCGCTGCTCCGCCCGGGGCTCCCATTCTTAGCTGGGTAGCTCGGCGGCTGACAAACAATTGCTGCACTTAAAGACTGCACACTGGCGTATGTGTACGAGAAGGATACTCTCTGTGTGGGCGAGATCAGATAGATTTGTCATGTGTTTGCCCTCTGCTGTATCCAAAACATATACAATTCCCGTACAAAATGGATACAAAGCTGGTTTAGCGGGCATCAGGATCACACCAACGCGCTCAGTTCAAGCCTATGCCGCTACCTGACCTAGGCCTGCGGCGCTTTCGGCACGATCCTTCGAGCCTCGATTCAGAGTGTTCTGAGGCAAGGTGATGTATGGCCGACACAATGCACTGTCTCGCGTGCACACCTGACCTAATCGTCACGCCGGGATAGGTCAAAACATACGCACAATAAGGTACAATTACTGGATGCATTTATTTATCAACACGCTGAAAGCTACAAGGGTATTTAAGGCAAAGTTTGAACACCTTCACATGTAGTTGTAAGTCTATGCTGCATGTTAATTATTACCATATGTCACACTCTAAATACTACTTTTGAAATAAAACAAAGTATATGACGTTTTCCCAACGCTTAGTCAAGTAAACGTTTTGGTATCGTAGTTTACCGTTATCCCCGGCAACTCTTGGGGTTTCCGAGACAGACATTCTTGGGTGATGCTTTAAGAAGTTTAACAAGCGACTCCTCTACGCGGTCGAAGAATCTCTGAACATAGAGCTCGTTGAAGTCACACTCCGGTACCGGAAATGACTTCGCCAGGACTGGGTAGAGCTTCGGGTTGATCGCTTGGTTCTGGGAGGGATCTGTTTAGAGGACAGGAAAGTACATTCAACTTTGATGTAGAGTGGTTGGGTACACGCTCAGACTTTTCGGAATCCTTCAAAGGAAATCCCGTCGTATTTTGCAAGCACCAAAGTCCGTTGAAGATCAACGGGGCGATCGTTACATAAGTAGTAGCCGGGAGCCATCGTCGCGCTCTGTTGTAACCCATTCTTAATCAGAGTAATCCTGACATTTGTCGTTAAAATAAGGTAGAAGTCGAGAGGTATTTGATATTTGTAATCTGATTCAAAACATATTTAAAGCGAAATGTGATTTTGACTGTCTTTCTCGTGACCGACAATATAGCAACATAACCTCATATTCCAAGGTTAGCAGATGAATGCAAGTCACGAATATGATTAAAAATAAATGTCTTAGGACGAGCTTAGTTGAATAAAGAATCTTATTTCAACTTAAAATATCTGTAAAGTATAACGATTGCTTGGATATAAAACGGATTACAATAAGCCCGCGTGCGGCTCCATGAGTTCACAGCGTGTCTCGACATGCCCTTGAAAGCTTCGATGGGAACTACCGTTGAACTTTCGACGGAGAGCCGTGGATGATCAATGGATCACGCTGTCTCTGACCTGAACTCGTCGAGCTTCAACGCCGTTCAACGGCTCTTCGACGGAATATCCGTTGATGATCAACGGATCAACGTAAATTTTTGTATTTACGACGGGATAGCGCATTGTAAATACAAAGGATTCAGTCCAAGAAAAGTCGGAGCGTGACTGCATATAGTTTCCAAATTTTCGGGAATTATGAAAGCGGGAAAACTCCACATAAATTCGGAAATACCTTCAATTTCCCAGGATATTTCTGGTTAAGGAAAATTTCGACGTTGTCTTCTACTTTTAGCAGGCGAGACCATATCAATAGCACAGGGGCACTATTATTATCACGCACCCAACGTCTGTCTTTGCACACTAAAAGTATAGTCTAGAATTTTGTGCAAAAGTTTGTACTGAATTAAACCTACGCTTCATTGTGCACATTATACGCACACTTTTTGTTCATATTTGCGTACACAAAAAAAAGATCCTACAAATGAAACGCACAAAATCGTGCATTTCAAGCGTAGGTTCAATTCTGAACAAACTTTTCGCACAAAATTGAACAAGTATATTTAGTGTGTGGGGTGTCTGCTATGTGTCTGCTATGAGGCCGGTAAGATATGTACACATTTACGAGCCCAACGTGACCGTCCTGTTTGTGTCGCTTTAAGTCAGACATGGATGCTTTATTCATACTTACTCAATCCACTGAAGGAAGCTTTGAATTTTGGTTGGCTCAGGAATGTCGCCTTGCAATTGGTGAGTTTCGCTCGTAGTCCGTCACATGTTGTGTTCGTGCGGCCCACATAGTTGAGTTTAGAGGTGTAATTCGCTGTAAATCAAAAGAATAGTCAACAGATCACAAAGTGCAAATATGCGAGACGATAAAAACATTTTCACGTGCCACATGCCAGCCAAGGAACATGTTCATTGATTTGAACATAAATTGACATCGATAATACCAAAATAATGCCCATTTTCGTGCATATTCAGGCCGTCTTTCTATTTTGAATAAAATAGGGCTGGGGCGGGCTTATAATCTCGCCGCTGAGGTCTAGGTTAATGTCTGTTTGTGCCGTCGAATGCCGATACCTAGGGGTCCAAACTTTTGTACACAGTCAGCGATTGTGCCCAGAACACCAAAAAACATACGGCAATTGTTGGCCACCTCTCCAAATCAAAATAGCGGCGTTTTCAGCCTCTTCCGCCAATGTTCAGAAAGTAGAATCCGCTTTGCGGCCTCAAGGACTGAGATTTTATGATTATTTATTACCGGAAGCATTCTCTGATGCCGTAGACCACAATTTCTGTCCGTGAAGGACCAATTTTAGATATTGGGCACTGTGAACAACTTTTTGAACACAGTGGTCAACATTTTGAATTTTGAGTTTTTCATAGAAATTGGGGTATTAGAGGCTACTGATCTCGAATTTTACGTTAAGAGTGACCAGCTTAGGTTTTCTGAAGACTGAGGATCCGAATCTTTCATAAAGAGATTTCAAGTTTGCTGTTTTCATCACCTCGTCAAATTTCATAATTCGAGATAAAAATTGAACTAGGGGCATTCTAGGCTGTTCATCTCAATGGTTTCACTAAGACGGACAAAATTTAAAATTGTGACACGTTCTGACCAAATTTATTTTTCAGTTATGGAGATATTGAAGGCTTATGATCAAATCTCTTTCGGTCAACCCCTAGGGGTATATAAGGCTCGCAGCGAACAAGCCCGATATTTTTTACTTTTAGTATCAGTGGCGACTTGGCTCACGTAATAAATCTCGACATATTTCTGTCAATGCAACTTTAGCAAGTGTTTTCAACAGCACAAAACTGTAATTTCGTTCAACGTACAGTACGCTGCAACCCCATGATACAAAACTTTCTTCTCACGTTTTGTTTTATTTGAAATAGATGTGTGGGCTAAAGTTACAATTTTCAGTCTTTGCCTACAACTTTTTGGTTCTTATTCGGGAAACACCAAAATCTGGGCCATTAGTAGTGCCCGCGCCCTGCCAAACCTGGGTTTTACTGGCACGCAGCGAGCGGAGAGTCCTAAATACTCCAGCGGAGAGGCGTATAGGAGCCTTCGGGAGCCTTTTACCAATGGGGCTGCATTTAAAATGAACACTGTTTTAACCAAGCGCAAGTTGCACCCTTATACTTACTAACGAATTTAGCGGTTTGTTCACACACTACAAACAAATCCCAGCCGTCAGAACGTACTAACAAAATTCGTTAGTACTGGTCACAAAATGTTTTCGTAATACAAACGATTTTGTTAGTACGTTATAACGGTTGGGATTCGTGTGTAGTGTACACAGAAAGTTCTTTAATTCTTCAATTTGAAGGGAGTGGGAATGACTTATGGTTAATTCCCCTAAGATTGAAGCCGGCCCTTCAATTTGGAGCTTTGCAACTCGCAGTGCATGAACGATTTGGTAGGGAGGAGGTAGGCATGTTGTTAAAAGGGCATTGCGGGCACAGGGCCCGTGTTGTCTGTCTGTGTATCTGCGACACACCCTTCACAACAACCTGCTTCGAAGAGTGCGGTACTTACGCCAATCGACTTTGAAAGTTCCGTAGTTCTTCTTTGGCACACCCAAGAATCCAGCTTCCATTTCGTAAGAACACCTCATATTGAGTGGGAAAGAGTATTCGTAGAACAGATACGATTTCAAATCCCTGCAGGGCAGAAGAGGAGAATGTTGAAGTCTCTTTTCAGTTCTTTGGGTCTGACTCAGCAATGCTGGGTGCTCCGGCTGAGCCCCACCAACTAACAGCTCCATTCTTCGCTCCCATGGCAGCTTCGCATGATTACATGATTACGACGCATGCTTTGCGCAGTCGCTAGAAACTGAAATTCGTATCAAGGGTGTAAAACGTGCGTCCTAGAGCAAGAGCAAGGACTAAGTCCTCCACGGCTCCGCGACAGGGACCGGAGGACTAGAGCTGTATACCGTAAAATTTCTTACACTGCGAAGCAGGATTCTTTGCAATTGCGAACGATTTTGTTTGTATTACAAACAAAATTCTTCGCAATACAACGAAAATCGTTCGCAAGCTCCAAAAAAACTTGCGAAGGATTTTGTTTGCATTCCGAAGAATTTTGTTTGTGATACAAACAAAATCGTTCGCAAATTGCGAAGAAATGTTTGTAATACAATGCCTTCAAATCCTTCGTAAATTGCGAAGCATTTCTTCGCAAACATTTAAGAGTGTATGAGAGGTAGGTGTTTTACGAACCATCTGGATCATCCCTATATGGGTTTGTCAAACCCACAGGTTTCGTTTTCAATCATAGTGAGAGGTGACATTGATTATGTACAGCACCTGTAAGGGGGGTGGAGTTTTGAGTTGTTTTTTTTCATTCCAAAGGGCTAATATTGTTCATCTTTCCGCTCCTTGTGAAATAGTTTATAACACATTGCTAAAAGAGTTTAGGTGATTGCGGTGCCACAAGAACGCGCGACAATGTTACTCAAACCTGTTGCTTTTTCCCGTTTCGGAGCCACTTCAAAGCCCTGCGAGGCCGCCGATCACGCTAGGAACTGCAAGAATACGCCCAAACCCAAAGCAAACCGACGCCTGGTATTTTATATGGGTTTGACCAACCCACATCAAATCCACACGACGACACGCCTGGAACGGAAGGCACGGCAAGGGACAAGTTTTCTGAGCAGCGCGTAGGACATGTGGCGGGCCGGGCAGTTGACAAATCAATGTAAATATCTGTTGATCGCGGGGCGCGGCTCTCGTACCCTATTATAGTTCTCTACTCACGTCTTAAAGGCCCTAATAAGCGCCTTGGACGCCCCGAAGACAGCGCAGTCCTTGAGCACGCAGCCATGACCGAGAGGGATACTTTTTATACTCGCAGGCTCAAGCGGTACGAGCCCGACTGATCGAACACCTGCAAAGTTGGATAACAGAAATACGTGCACGTATATTTCTTCCATAGCTGTTTGTATCAAAGACATTATCAACTCCATCGGAAACACGGGAAGTGCTAATACTGACCATGCAACAAAGCGGGGATGATTTGCTGCGTACTCTGCTTCGTCCAGCATGAGAAGAAATCTTTTGTACCATAGGTGCAGGAGTTCGGGCCCACGCCATGTGGGAGACCCTCCTTGCACCTTGTCTCTGCAAGAGAAGATATCAAGTGATAGAGATAGGAATCGGGATTTGTGACATCACCTAACTTACGGCGAAACTAGGCATTGGGTACATGGTTGCTTGAATGTTTTGAGGTGGTAACATCAATAAGTGGCCAGTATCTTTTTGTCGCTGACGAATATTAAGGATAACGTCCTTGCGCTCTCAGACCTTATGAACTTTTTTGTTCATAACGCATAAACAAATTTGTGCGACAATAGACTATGAACAAAATTGTCCATGGCCATGATGAACAAATCTGTTAATAACTATAAACAAAATGTTAATAACGTATGAACAAATTTGTTTATAACTCTATTGTTGCACAAATTTGACAATAGAAATTGTCAAAATGGATATTGTCAAAACACATGAAGTCAATCTTTGCAACCGTCATCAGTAATAGGAAGCAGAGCGGCAGATCAGACCGAGGCTTTCATTTCCTGCTCCAGGCTCACTCTCCGAAAGATTAAGAGCCTGTCTGGCGTACACGGACAGTAAGTGTTCCAGTCGCCTCCCTAGACTAAACCACCTGACCTTGAGGACCAGCGTGAAAAAAATTCTGTTGTTTCAGACAGAAAGTATCGCCATAAACTTTTGGAGAATGGACTTGAAGAAGATTGAAGCTTACTCCGTATTATTAATTTATCTTCTCTTGCTGCTCGGTATTTTAAAAAGGCTGTGTTGAGAGTGGAGTTGATACCTTCTCCTTAACACCGCACAAACCAGGCAAATGCTAGCCTATACTCACGTTGGACTTCATACGCTCGGCCCAGACACACCTGAAAGGAAAGCATAAGTCGTAATATTAGTCGCAATATCCACATAATGGAAGGAATTGATGTACCGGGTAGGACGATAAACGGAATGAAATATCGAAATCCGACACTCAATATCGAAATATTGTTGCCAACACACAGTATTGACATATTGCAATCCAACACTAATACTCCATATCAATTATTGATATGATATATCCACATATCGAAATTTCAATATTTTTGGATACTGAACTATTGGTCAATATACTGATATACCGCCCAACCCTGGCTTGTAGCCATTCACCACCCCTTTCGAAAAACGTAAAATTAGCACTGATTCTGTATCAGCCTGAACACAGTTGCGATTAGGTAATAGTGGTAGGCACTCTTATTATGAAAGTTCACTTCATGTTGACCTAAAATATCACCCATACTCATTTCATGTCGCCAGCGTGGCCTGCCTATTCCCGCAAGTGTTCGAATTTTAGATCGAAAGCTTGAGGGACAGAACACCAATATTTTTCATTATTTTTCTTTCGATTCGTCATAAGGCATATTTCAAGATGTGTCGGAAATAAGATTTTTAAGATTATTTCATGGCACACGCCACTATTGATGTAGAAACCCTGTGATTGGCTGAGCCGTCGGAAGAAAAGATGTCATCTTGCGTGTTTTCGGTCACGATATCTTGAGAACAGTTTGCACGATCGTCCTGAACTTTCGTATGGGATGGATTCCTAGTCCGTACCAAAAGCTCGCCGCCGATAAAACTGCAGAGCTTAGCTCAATTTTAAATGAAGGTTGTAAGGAGAGTCTGATGGGTGATTTAAAGCGCAGATACGAACTTTTTCACGTACGAAGTCGTGTGGTCTTTCTGAGGACGCTGCACTGGAGGAACATCATCGTATCAGTTGAACGCGCCCAACAGTATCGTATCAGGTATAGGCGCTCCAGCACTAACATTTAAGTACCAGTAAATGTGCTCTGACAGGATAATGGGATAATGTTCGAGCGCGGAAAGCTGGTACGATATTGTTGGATGCCTTGACCTTGAACTGTTACGATGATGTTGAAGCGCGCAAAACTGATACGATGATGTTACGTACAGGCATCGACTTCAAAAGTATTTTCAAACGTCTAAGTCTTATCTGTTGTTTATGGGTAGTGTGAAGATATTTATTCTGATAAAAGGGCGGTTTTGTTTAGAATCGCCCTATGAGTCATATCGAGTTCGGCGTCCTCCCAAGAGTTCTCGAGAACGTTGAACATGAAAACGACATCATCGGCTTTTTACTTCATCGTTCACCCCTTGTTTTGATATCCTGCACGACTTCGTCGGAACAACTTTATACCCGCCCTTAGATCATCCCTTAGGCCACTCTAACAACCCCTTTCAAATTGAGCAGCTGAAAGGCAATTCCTAGCGACCTTTTGGTGAGAACCCGTCAAAAGAGAAAATACATACTGCACACAAAATAGTAAATTTACTTTTTTCATCCATAATATGAGGGACAATTCGACTATGATTTAAGGAACTTTGTTCTAAATTGTACTATCCTGTGGACTATTTTGTGTACAACAAAGCACTATCTGGCCATCGTCTTCCCTTTCCCTTACAAAAAAAAAGTAGTAACCGTTGTTGTGTTGGCTCACAACGGGGACTCCGTCCCCTTCTGATTTAGGCCTAGGTAAAGTGCTTGCACCCGCACTATTCTCAGTATCGTAAAACGGGGTGATTTCGATCAAAATTTAATGTTTTTCTCAAAAATCTCATAGATAAATAAATTTTAAAATCTGAAAAAA